>JAOWBH010143064.1:0-13113 GCA_028566215.1 Silene coronaria | reverse complement strand
TTAGTCATTTATCATGCTTCACATACAAACATAAAAAGAGAGATAACGTGTATTGTGTGCATATTGTATAAAACGCGCGAAATGTTAAGTGGATTGAAATACATATGGATTGTCACTTTTGTTTTGTTTTACCAATTACACCTCTCAAAACTACGACTATTTAAAGGGAAAAAAAATGTATCATCCAAATGTCAATTATTTTAGCTAATAAAATCACATGTTGAAGCAATAATGATCGTTAATCAAATTATGTTAGAATTAAAATCGTCATATCATTCACTTTACACAATAAAAGCTAAAACATACTTACACATTATACAATTTAGTCAATTATTTTAGAATCCGTGCAACGCACATGCAACGTCCTAGTGCATTAATAAATTTAACTTATTAAAAATAGAGAAAAAAATAATTAATAGTTTCAGAGCTAGCTAGTGAGCTCTTCTATATAAGGTAATCTGAAAACTATGAAGACAAGTGCGACATGGCATTTAGACTTCTCACTTTTTGTAGAAAAATCATCGATCAAATGGCCAAGTCCGTACCTTGGACAAGAATCCAAGTCTAAAACTTATATCGGAACCTAAGTACATTGACCTATGCCATGTGATGAATCAAATAACTTTATTTGAGTAGCTCATTTATCAAAATTTGCATTGAAATTCATACCAATAACTCTTGTTTAAGATCGTCTTAACGTAACTGTTTTCACACTCGAATAAAAAACAGAAGTAAATAAACGAGATTATGGGAGGTTTTAACTCTTAAGTAGTTAAGACGGTACGAAGCAATACTGCAATACCAACTACTGCTAGTAGTTTATATGACAAGTTGTTTTTGATAAAGTGAAAAAAACAGTAAATTATCTAGAAAAATAAGAAATCTCAAGCACTTTAATTTGATTGATTTGTACTTGCAAAGTACCAGGAACAGAATCACATATCATAAGATATCACAATAAAGCTAAGAAATAACAACACGTTCATAAGATAACAACTCCGTATATGATTTATATTTAATCATTCAATAATGAAGTAACTGGCTCTAAGCTACTAAGCTAGTGTATTAGGTAGATCATACATAACTTTCATAAGCTACTCTCCTTAACACGGAAGTATCTGTCTTAGGGATGGAGTTATTCTTACAAATTACAATCTTACCAATATTTCTGTGCTTTAGATTTAAGATAATTTTATTTGAATCTTAGGAAATATGTAGTAACATTTTGATTGATATGAGATTTGAGTTGTTTTTTAAGTTAATGTTTGAGTATAAAGCCGATCGTCTTGGGATTCCAACCACCACCTTAAGATTTAGGTTGATTGAGATGGTTCATCTAACACGGTATCAGAACCTAGTACCATGTATGGGGAGACCTGCAGTTGCATTCACACTTCAAGCTCAAAGAACATTCGTGTGAGAGGGCGTGTTAAAATATAAATCGATCATGAGACTCCAACCATCACCGTGAGATTTTGCAACTCCTTGTGCAATAGCAGTCAACTATTTACAAGAAAAACAACTTGCAAGACATAACTCGATAACTAAAGAGAAAAGCAATAGGAATTCTCTTTAAAAAATACATAAAAATGCACTTTAAAGTCAATTCGTACTATAGATAAGTTACCTATTTGAATGGCTAAATTTGAGACATATGTACTTGGCTAGTACTACGAACATGATATAACAGTAGTTTTACTTAGAACTTGTCATAACATATGACATTCGTGCATACAACATATCTATAAAGAGACCTCAATCCCTTTACAATAATAATGAACCTAGGTATGTACAAGGACTTGCTAGGATTGCTAGGTATCTAGATGCATATATGTAGATCATGTTTACGAGTTCATAAAATGTTTAAGTGAAAACAATGTATGTAGATACATGTAGATCATCCAACTTAAATGTATGTCGTGTTTACGAGTTCAATAAAATTCTTTTTACATAGTTACACTGCTCCTACATATAGTCTTACTTGGCTCAATAACTTGAAACAAATAATCCATCCATCCATCCATCTTAACTACTAATCATTTACTTACTTTTTTACTTAAGAGTGTGACAGTCATTTAATCTTTATTTACCTTTTTATTTTAAAAATGTTTTTAATATGTATATATAATCTACATGCATAATAAATATAAGACTTAAGTTACTTCCTCCCTCTCTCCCTCTCTCTTGTTCTGATCTCTCTTCTTTGTAGTTTTCTCACATACTCTCGACAATCAAAACCAAAAAAGAATAACAATTGTTCAACATTTCATTAAAATATTACTCACATATATCAATCATTATTAATAACGATAATTTCAATTCCAACACAAGTTAATGTATGTCGCGAAAAACAACTTATAAAACATTTAATTAGGTGGAGTATTTAATGTATACCATTGTGGTTTTATTTTCATCCAGTAGAATTATGTAGCACATACTCAACACTTCTAATAAAACACATTTATGGTGATTTTACAATACTTATATGTTGGTTAAGAAACATGAGTATTTATTATACATGTAAGGTATGTTTCTTTTGGATTTAGTTTTGCTGAACTTTTTTAATTTGTATTGAAATTACAGGATTTGAACTTTTCATAATAGAATTTATAAAATCTTAACTGAATTTGTAAGATTTGAACTTTATAAAATAATTAATTTTATAGAGTTTGAACTTTTCTAAATTAAGTTTTATAAAATTTGAACTGAATTCAAAAGGAGTTCGTTTAAGAAGACGGCCTCAGCTCTCGGTGTAGTCACTAATAACATACCAACAGCATGTAAGAAATACCATGAAACACAGCACATGCAATATGTGGATTATAACTCTTAGAAAAGTGATATTACAAGACAATAGATTAAATTGGAAGCATCTACATTTATACAGAAATGAGACTAAATGTGGATTAGAAAACGATGAATCTCCAACATTGTATTTAAACAAGACTCTAAAATGTGATATATCGTACATTATGTGGGTCCCTTTCTACTGAATTTTGATTATAACTTTGTAATAACATTAATGATTGCTAAATATTGTGTTGGTATAGTCAATTACTTGTGTTAGTGAAGAAAAACACCAAGGATGGAACTTACCTTAGATGTACACTTTCTTACACGTATATTATTTAGGGCTTATTACACTTCAAATACGTACCAAATTGAAATGGTACCATGCATATATAGTATTGCATGCTACCAATATCGACTGTTGCGACCTAATCTTGGTAATGGTCACAATCAATATCACAATATCACCTCAAAATACGGTTATCGTAACCGCTAAAAACTTGATAACTCAATCGCGAATTAACATCAACACAACCATGTAAAACCACGAATGAAACTGAGTGCTCGATATGATCGAGACTCGAGCAATAAGTAAGAAAGTACTTCATGCCTCCTATTATATCACACTTAGGTTATGTTCTTTTAGAGATTTACCAGCATCTTTCACTTCAAATTTGTTTATACTATTTAGTTTAGTTTAGTTCAATCTAGTTCAACCTAATTTTATATTTTTTTTTGAATTTATTATTGTTCTTAATATTGTTATACATATTAGAAAGATCTAAATTTCATTTCCCTATCTAAACAAAATAATTACGAAGCACCTATTGATATACACAATTTATTATTGCCACTCACAAAACACTAATAGAATTACCCAAAATTGTGCAAATTATATTAGAATTACGCAAAATTAGCAATTTGGATGATTCACTCTCTTATTTAAGGTAATGAATATTATACTCATATTTATTTTAAAATACGCCCATTCAAAATATTTAATATCATTAGAAATATAGATGTACAATAACACACTCTTATAAATGCACTTTTTACCTATTATAAATTCAAATAAATACCACACAAATTCATAATATTCCCTCAAAATATCTATAGATCAATTATAAAGTCAACCAATTACTCTAAACAAATTTGCAATATAAATATAATGAAGGTAGAAGTGTAAGACAAAAAATTGATGTCTTAAGCACTCCCAACATTTCAACTTTGGAAAACTTTTTGACAAGATAAGCATGTCACCACATTCTTATTTTTAACTGGAAGACTTCATAACAAGTTGACACATTATTAAGAGACCCCAAAAGTGTAGGATTAATCATCAAATCAAGGGCTTAATTAGTGCCTTTATGTATGTTTATATGTCCTATATTTCTTGGTTTAGAATATATGCTTAACTTAATTAAATAATAATTAAGTGCGGAAAGCAACTCCACCTCAATCCAAGACATTAAACGTGAAGAGATCTCTTACCACAAATAATAGTTGATGACACCTTAAAATAACTCTATTACAAGTTGTTGGTAAATTACTACGTACAACAATTGCCCTCCTTCCATAAAAAAGCTAGTCTTCATTGCGAGTGTTAGGTATGACGGAGAAAAAATGATTATTTTATGATTAAATATTTCGGTAAAAGTGACTAGGAGTTTATTACTCTTAGGAAGCATGACGGAGAAAAAAAGGATTATTTTATGATTTAAATATTCTGGTAAAAGTGACTAGGAGTTTGTTACTTAGGAAGTATGACGGAGAAAAAATGACTATTTTATGATTAAATATGACTAGGAGTTTATTACTTTTAGGAAGTGGCTATTTTATTGATCGCATTTAAATCTGTTTGGACTCCTTTGCGACGATCATTATTTACGGCGAAGAAGTGATTATTTTATGATATAATATGAAATTATTTTCTAATAAAAAGTGATCATCCGTTTATTATTTTAGTGGTTATTTTTTATTATAAAATGATCAAATATATCTCGCCGTAACTTGATAATAACATCATAAATGGGAAATTGCGTCGAAAAACTAATTAAAAAAAATGAAACAACGTCACCATTAATACCAAATCTCGGTGTTACCTTAGCTTCTCACATTTGAATATCAACTCTCATAACTATATCAACTTAATTAGTTGATATCTACTTAAATGACTTTTACACAAACAAGTAAAACTGTGATATCAAATTTCGGTACTATCCGATTCCATCCTATTATAGTCCAAAATAATTAAATAACCCACCTCATCTCCCACACAAATATTGCATCACATACATAAGCTCCAAGAAGTGTACTTAAGATTGTTTTCAAAGGCCTACACATCCCATAATACACAAGGGTATTCATGTCATTTCACATGAATATGATCAGGTGCTTTTTTTTAGCTTTGGTCCTCTATATAAGGAAACCATACTTAAAAGAAACTACCAACCAAACTTTTAAGTTCAGATTTCTCCAAGTTTCCTTTCTTATAAAAACTTACAAAAAATAAAACTAATTCATGAAAAAAAAGCAACATCTTGAAAACATGAAGCAAGTTTCTTTATTTCATGAATTTGTGAAAAAAACAACACAAATTATATTACCATTTTCATTATTTTCTTTCTTAATTTTGCATCCTTCTTGGCTTCCTTTCATGCAATCTTTTATATCCAATTTTTATGCATTTTATTTCCAAATTATCTCCCTTGCGGCGGATAAAAACTACATATTCCTCTTATGTAATGGGATATTAGTATTCGTGGCTAAATACTCGCGTCAAACAGTCGACACTCAACCAGCATCATTCGATGAGAAGTCAACTTCTGATCCAGTATTGGACCAGAAGCTGACTCTGGTGGATGACGTTGTGGTATATGAATACAAAGACGATTACATACAAGTAGATGATCAAACCACCTCGGAAGAAGAAGAACAACAACAACGACAACAACAACAACAACAACAACAACAACAACAACAAGAAGACGTCTACATCGACAAACATGTACAAGAAGAAGAATCTCCTTATGAAAACATACAAGAAGATATTATTAATGACATGAAGAAGGAAGAGTACATGATACAAGAATACCAAAGTACTCAGCATGCATTATTATTCGAGGATGAAGAAGACGAAAAGGAACAAAAAGAAAATAATGAAGAACAAGATAATATAATTGCAGATATGAGTACAGAAGATTTAAATAGAAAATTCGATGATTTCATTAAAAAGATGAAAGAAGAAATTAGGTTTGAAGCTCAACAACAACTTATTATGGTTTAAATTATTAGGTAATTAAATTAATTAATGAGTGTCGACGCCTAACGTTCACTGTATCTTCATACGTAGTAAAATTTTGTTG
Source organism: Silene coronaria (assembly GCA_028566215.1). Taxonomy (NCBI): domain Eukaryota; kingdom Viridiplantae; phylum Streptophyta; class Magnoliopsida; order Caryophyllales; family Caryophyllaceae; genus Silene; species Silene coronaria. Next base: position 6,958 of record JAOWBH010143064.1, on the reverse strand, counting down.
TGTTAATATTATTATTGTTCATGTTTTTCTATTGGGTAAGTAAGGTGCGGCCTTTTATATTTGTATGTACATATTCAATGCAATAACATTAGTAAAACCCCATATCGATACGTGCCAATTAGCTTAGTTGGTAAGTTATGTGAGGTGGTACATATACTCAAATCTAATATGTTTTTTTAGTAGTTAAAAGGGGCACAAATTAAACCATGGGCTTGCAGAGGTGCTTATACTTGCTCAACATTAGTAATTCCTTATTAAACTATTATTATTTCGCTCTACTAAAAGTTTCCGCTCCTTAATAATATGAATCTTGGTTACACTTCTGATTATGAAAATACACTGGTTGTATAAGAAAGTGTTGGCTAAGTCACAAATATGAGAGACAAGCTAGAGAAGAAACTAGGTTGTTGTTACGATCATGATTATTCAATGATTATTTTCATTATTGTGTCAAAACGTGTACGTACATTGTTTTAAAGTAGCTAAAATAAATATCTAACAGAGTAAAATTACCTAGAATATTATATTATAATAAATTATTATTGAATAAAACCGTCTTATCCTCCTACAGTATAAGAGTTGATTATCATTACCAATTTAACCTTCAAAAGTACTGATATTTAACAATCTTACACAATACTTCTAAACTGCCATACACACCCAATCAACTTTTAACATAAAATAACAAAAATGATAATAAATATGGCCAGTAGTCCTAATTAAACATCTAAGTTTGATGCTTCATAAATTGATTATTTTCTATAATTTTATGTACCAAAAAAAAAAAAAAAATTGATTCGCTTCTCTTGCATATGCACTAGTCAAGAATTGAAATTAAGGTTATACATGTCCTAGTTAAATAATTAACATCTTAAACCATACTGGCATTTTATCAAACCGGTTGTTATTATGTACGACTGTCGTATAATGTGACAGATAAAAAGTGACCATTCAACACTACTGTCATCTTAGGGGTATATTAGACAATACAAATCATCAGAAAATCCAATGTAGGAGGAATTTAGTGACATGTGGCCTTGTATAATTAGAGCACAATTTTACAATAAAATAATGATAGTCAAAGGTGTTATTTACGCCACGCTATCAAACGCAACAATATAATCTGTAAATTTGATTTTGTACAACTAACCCTTTACTTTATTACTTAATTACTAGATTTCTACATCTAATACTGACATTAACTATTTTTAATTAACACTTTCAGCTTTAATCTTTATCCACTTGTTAAGACCTCAAGTACTTTCATTTTTCATACTAAATAATAATACTCTGTACTCCGTATTAATTTGGACCATCTCATTATCACATGTTGGTAGATATTAATCAACGTATAGAGAGTCATGACACAGTATCATTTCAACTACATTTTGTTAAATTATCTACCTTTACACCTATGTTATGATACTATAGATAAGCTAACCGAGTTAATGATTGGCTCGTTAATTTAGAAGTCAGATCTTAGCATCCTAGATGCTCCGATTCGCCATCTACTCTCCATATAATTCTTAGGTAAGATATTCGTAGGATAGCTATCCCGCGAGTTATTGCTAATAATACTTTAGTTTCTTTCTTTCGGGGCTTGCACCTCTAGGCCTCTACTACACCAAAAAAAACTTCTAATTGGTTGCATGACAAATAAAACAAGGAAATTTTATGGAAAATAGCGGGACTCTACAGCACTAGTCCTGTTTGATAAATAGCATAATAGCTAAAAATTTACGGTGACAAATTGAGTCTAAAAAGTATATTGACCAATTAATATGTTAAAAAGGTATGTTTGGTAAATTGTAAATTTGGTTGGTAGATTGATGTTGATCTATTGTTTTTCAATATGCTACTATTAGCAGGAAATAGCAGCATATTCACTAATCGATGAGTTTATCTTAAATTTCATAAAATCTGCTGTCTAATTACCAAACACGTTTTCTGGTAATAAAAATGTGATGGACAAACTAACCATCAATTCATGCTAATTAAATTGCTATTATAATATGCTAGACAATTGTCAAATAGGAGCTATATCATGCTAGACAATTACAAGTAAAGTCAAGGTGATTTAAATTTTACACCACAAGGTTTAAGAGACAAAATGTCCCTATTTTCCTCTCCCTATCTTCCCTTCTCCTAAGTCCTACATAATAAATACCCTTCCAACCTTTTGGGTTGGTATATTTCCATACGTTCAAGTGTTACCCATTGAAAGATCACCACAAATGAGACTCATTTATAAGTCCTCGATCGTTGACGTATACTTTTGATGAGTTACTACATAAGGAGTACTTTTTAAACCGGTGACTTACTGTCATAATTCTTCCATCTTAGCCACTAAGTCTAGATCGTTTAGGTGAACTCAACATCTAATATTAGAGTCCAGCTAAATCAACACATTCACCACAACCCTTAGTGATAAACACGTTGCCTGATCGAGTGAATGCGAGTTAGTTGAGGAAAAGATTTACAACTCCTACCACCCGTTATGTTCCACCCCTAGGCACATAATAACACATCCACTCAAAAACTAATCATTAAGAACCGATAATAACCGCAAATTAAACAATTAAAAATTATAGTCATACATAAATCCAAATACTATGTTATCAATCTTATCATCAATGAACAGGTTAACTTGTACTGAAGTCTCAAATGTCATCAATTGAAAACCCAGCTGTAAAAGTTACTAATAATTATCCATGAGACAATCATCAATAGGTCTTGCTTAAGACGGATAAATTATCCGTCTTATGGATAAAACAAGTCAAATACCTCTCCACCTGAATAGATGAGACAAATCTTTTACTATTTTCAATGCATTTTACTTTTGTAAATTTAAGAAGAATATGCCCGTCTTAAATGAAAATTTGTGTAAAATCATACACACATTATACCAACATAATATTGCATTTCAATTAAGGGACAAAATCCACATGTTCCAGTGACAGTATCTAGAGAAAACTTGTGGTTGCTGAATACAACAATTCTCAACATCAAGTACAAAATAAGGTTTATATTTATGTATTCACATAAATGATTAATGTACAATCTTATACAAGTATTAATTATTATGAACAAGACGGCTGAGTTACATGGCAAATATGGCTGTTTGACACGAACACAGTTTAAGGAAAATGACAATGTAAAATGTAATTATACTAACTTTGATCTTCCTTTTGTACTTATCAATTAATCAATGGGGTTGTAATCTGATAATAATAGCCATAAGAGTTAGTCAACCAACTTATTATTATTATTGTTATGGATCCCAATATTGGAACACACATCTGGCTAGATCTTATTTAGGTGTCGGGTCGTAAACAGGTCAGGGCAGGGCGGTTTTGATAGTTAATTTCCAGAGTTTCATTGGGCTAGGTTTCGGATGGGTTGCGTCAAGTTAAGTTTGTCAGCTCTAGTCTTAAACTCTTAAGTTATAAATAACTTCTCAAAGATTCTCTTGAGGAGGCTTGAACGAGAAAACCTTGGGAGTTTTCACCCAAGTCACCCTTGCAAGTAACTAGTTTGTCTCATTACTCCTTCCATCTTAATCATTTGTTTACCGTTGATTAAAATAACTATCACAAAGGATGTAATAGATACTCTATACATAAATGATTAATTTTAACTATCCAACGATAACCCTTTGAAACAAAGAATAAGACTGTATATCATTATTTTACAACTACTATTGACAATACTCTGTACATAAATAATTAATTTTTATTAATATCATTATAATTATTTATTATAATATTATTTATTTATTATATTATTATTTTACAACTACTATTATTATATTAGTACTTATTATATTCATATTATTAATATTGATAATATTATAAATTAATTATCATTATCATTGTTATTATAATGGATATTATGACTATTAAAATCAATAATAATTGATATTAATATAAATGTTACTATTACTGATATTATTTAATATTAATATTAATTAATAAATATAATATTGTTAATATTAATTTTAGTATTTTAATATTAATATTATTAACAATACTACTTTTGTTAATACTATTAATTTTATTATTAGTACGGAAACTATTTTCAAACCGCTAATACTTAATCTATTACTTTATAGACTAAAATTATGTGAAGTGAACATATAAAATCATAACTAGGCTAAAATAGTTAAGTACCAAAATGTTGAACAATAAGTTCATGGCATTATACTTGTCCCAATTTTGTATTCCTTAAACGGACTTGTATATAAGCAGTTTTAAGTTGAAACTGTAATTCCTAACAGCAAGGAGAAACATTAATGTTGAAAAATGATGCTAGTTTTCTTGTAAATATTTATTACACCAAACATATGCTTGATGGAGCTCTTGCAAGTCAACTCACAAAGGATCAAGTCTCTGGACTCTACACTGAACTCCTAAAGTATAACAATAACTCTCTCTTAAGACGGATATTCGTTTTAAGTTAAAACGGGTTAAGTAGTATCCCACCTATATGGATGAAACAAAATAAAATGCCTAGGGAATAACAAGATGTTTGTCATATCTATACAGATGGGTTATTACTTGGCCCGTCTTAAACTTAAGATGGATAATTTCGTCTTAGATAAGAATTTGTAAAACTATAAAATGATAGAATTACTAGATGCCACAATTAAAAGACAACCAAATATGGCATTCTTACCACATGCAATGAAACACAGAGAGAGCCACGAAGCTGCCGACATTCACATCCATTAAGGCCGTTGCATGGTCAGTTTCAGTTAAATGGATCCATATTTGGATCCATTTCACGATACAACCGTCTTAAATGGCCTAATTGAAAGATTTGATACGGTAGTAACACAAGGCTTCTAAAAAAACAGGAAATTAAAACATATGCATAACCAATAAGAATGCTAGCATACTTCGATAACAAAAACATTGCCCAGAAGGCGTATCCGCGTATGCAGTCTTCCGTCACATTTAAAAATAGACTATTTTTGAATGATCCGTTAAAACTAAATTAAATTAAATTAAATAGAAATTGCTCAATGACAGTGTTAATTCGCAGAAAAAGAATAACCGTTATTTTTACTGAAATATTTTGATTTAATCATATTTCAAAGCAAAGGAATAATGAAGGTTATCCATTGAAATGGCAAAAACAGGGCAGCATGCTTCCAATGACATTACAAAAATGGCAAAAAGAAATGCGCGTTTTGGGCTAATCAACAAACGTATATCAGATATTATGATACCACTTGCACGAACTGGATATCGCTATATGACAACGCAATTGATCGTCGTAGAAGTTTGCTCATGGAAGTTGGGACTTAAGAGGAATAAGAACAAATTAAGAAACAAGCCAAAGCATTACTGCCTAAAGATGAGAAAGACTTGAACCTTCTTTCGGTACTTGGTAGAACAGGTGACTGTAGAAACAAGCCAAAGCATTACTCCTGTAGTCCCGTGCTTAACTTCTGGCTAGCTTTCATTTCTCTAAATATCATATCCAAGTTGTGCTAAATTGGGTCCCAGTGATGTTAGTCGGGTCACTCTCGGATTGATTCAGAAGAACGTCTTATCCATTTCTGCATCACCAACAAATAAGAAGGTAAATGAGATGACCATTGCAAGTTTAGTACTTCTAACTGGGAGAGAATTGGTATTATCAAACTTGTTTATGACAGAACTGACAATGCTGACAAAGTACACTCAATAATAATTAATGACAGTATCGACTTTGAAAACACAAGTGGATTAACGAATGATTACATCGGTACCGTCCTGATTTTCATAGGCAGCAGGGAAATAGGAAGTTAGGGAGAAAACAGTAACATTTATTCAATCATTTGGCTTAAGGGGCCTGAAAACAGTAACAGCAGGGAGAGCTGATAATAAACCTTCATACTAAATCATCGGAAATCATCTACTAACACTTTTTAGCTACAAACAGGATTGTCAAGCTTAAGGGGCCTTAAATTATTCTCTTCTAAAAGTCTTGTCTATTTGGCTTCTTTGGCAATCGACACAACTATTGTAGGATCCACAAATTTACTAGTCATTTTCATAAGAATGATTGAAGTTAGTCAGATGGATTGACAATGGAGGAGGATATGAATGGCTTGCGTGAAACTAAGATCGAGATATCCTTCACCAACAGAAATAATCTACTATGCATTTCCAGTGGAAGTTTGACATCATATCTGTACAAAAACAGTGAATACGAAATTTAAGAATTCAAAGTAAACCGAACACGATAATCGTATAAGGCAACAAATTACACACATCAACATTGTCATGAAAAGAACAACCCAAGTGAAATGGAAGGAGCATGCTGACGAGCACATGAAATTCGTTAAAGGATGCACATGAGCTCGAAAAGTGTTCTTGTCAAACAGAATATTTCTTCCATAGATACGGAATATATCTGCTTCATACTAAACATGGAGATCCTTCTCTGTATTTGAGACTTCCTTATCTCATTTACATTGACTTAATTAGACTTTCACGGTTAGCAAACTTTGATTATTATTTTCTACAAATGTGTGAACAGTAATGCAAAATCTATAACGTATGATTTAAAAACGACTATTTTCATTAATTTTAAGTAACTATAGCATATGTTGGAATTCCTTTGACAAGCAAAGTCAAATGAGTATACTGTAAATGGGATGAACAGAGTATTTGCTTTTCACTTATCTATAAAGAGAGCCAAACACTACATAGAAAATACTACAACGTAATACATGTAAATGTCGTGTTAATGTCTCTGCGATTCTGAGGGGTGAACTGTCACACAGAGAAAGAAAGCTAACTGTTTTCTCAACATTTTCTCAACATTTTAATGAAGCCATTATTGACGACTTGACATTACCTTTGATTTTAGAAGGCAGATATTTCTCTGACAAATATGAAAGTGAGTGAACAGACAACGCTTCAATCTCAAATTTCACGCCTTTTTCCAGCATCATCTCTAGTTCCAG
>JAOWBH010143044.1:0-13113 GCA_028566215.1 Silene coronaria | reverse complement strand
TTGTCTCATAATTTATTTTATCGTAATTTTAAGATATATCATAATTAAAAATATATTAATGATAAACTTATGAGTTATGCAACTTTAAAGTAATTTTACTTAATGGATTATAAATTTTAATGGTAAGTAAAGGTAGCCCGGGCGAAGCCGGGCACCAATGCTAGTTATTTTCTAATATGGTACACATAACATACTAAGAAGTACACCATCTTTTTCGCACCTAATTCGACATCCAGCACGATTTAATAATGAGCAAATACTATACTATCTATTAATATTAGTACGGTTCTTTTTTTCTATTTTTTTAATCATAATTAAAATATGTGCAAATGTTACGAATTCTATACTCTAATGACGATAACATTTTTCTTACCACGAATCTAATTATATAATTTTAATAATTTTTTTACGATACTTTTAAATCAAATGAAGTTTAAAAAATTTTATATAAAAATTATAAATATCACTTGAATATAATATTGGAAATATATATTACAATAATAATTAAAAAAATTCACCACTCTCTCGTGAAGATAATGATACAACTCTTATGAGTTCTTTAAGAAAATAATTAAGAGACTCAAAAGATTTATTTTTGAGTTGATACATAGGTTCCAAGCATGCCTTTTATTTATAATCATAGGAACACCCAACCTTATAATAATCTTTAGATGTGGAGCAATTCCATTATTTATACATAGTATATTCTCTACACTTATATTTTTTTTCAATGTGATACATATAACATACTAAAGAGTAAACCATTTTTAATATGTGTAAATAATATGAAATATATATATATACTCTAATGATAACATTTTTTATCACGAATCTAAATTGCACGTATTAATTCTCTTGTTCCTGCCATAAGGTTTCCTAATGAAATTTACCATGTAAAATCGATTGTGTATACAAATCCCCGTTCCTTAAGTATAGACGTTATGTTCTCATTATAGATAAATTAATAGCCTATCTTTTCCAGCTTTTGATTCACGTTAAACTTTGTTGTTTTTATAAATTGATAATAAATTGTGTATATTGTTTCCGTTTGTATATTAGAAATTAATGTTCAAAACTCAAATCAATTCAAAGTTAAATGAGACGAAAAAAATATGGGACAAAGACAATTTCAATATAGACTATATAGTCATGTAAGGCGTATATAAAATTTAGTAACTCAATAAAGAAGTTTCTAAATACAATAATATACACTACTCTCTCGATCAACATCACTTACTAACTAATTTTATCCATTGTGAGGGGTATTTTGAACAAAGGTAAACAAATCATTAGGATGTATAAATTATATATTAACGTTTTTTAGTTAATAAAGTTTTATTTTTCACTTGACACATCTTTGTTATAAGAATGAATCTACTATATAATTTTTATAATTTTCTTACGATACTTTTAAATCAAATGTAAAGTAAAAGTTTTTATATAAAATTTATTACAATAATAATTAAAAAAAATTCTACTTTTGGGTTGATACATAAGTTGTAAAGAAGCCTCCTATTTACAATCATAGGATCACCACCTTATGTTAATCTTTCAATGTGAGACAATTCTATTATTTATACGTAGTATATTAACCTCTCCTACTATATTTTTCAATGTGGGACATATAACATACTAAAAAGTACATCATCTTTATATGTGCATATAATATGAAATCTATACTCGAAAGAAAACATTTTTAAACACGATTCTAATTATATTATTTTCATGTTTTTTTAACAATACATTTTTGTCAAATAAAATGTAAAGTTTTTATAAAAAAATGAAAACATCAGTTGAATATAATATGGAAACTATATATTATAATAAATTAAAAGATTCTCCACTTTATTTTTAATATTATTTATGATACTTTCCTAAATTGAATTTTAATGATGTGAACGCTCAAATATCGCTCGAAAAAAATTTCTTTATATAGATACTAGATTTAATGTCCGAGCGATGCCCAGATCACTTGTAATATGTCTCTTAAACCACTGTTAAACTCCCATCTTTAAAGGCTCTTTTGTTTTGTTCTTTTGGGCTGAATGAAGCTGAACTAAACTGAATTGAGCTAAAGCGAGTAGAACTAAACTGAATTGAATTGAAATTTGCTCAGATAAATAGAGCTTAAATAAGTTAAGCTTAACTGAACTAAGCTGATATGAACTGGAGTGAGTTGAATAAGAGGTGAAATTAAGCTGAAAAGAACAGGGTCGCCAAAGATGCCCGTTGCTAAGCTAACTCTAACTTCAAGTTGACAAAATTACTCATTCAAATACATTTATAATACACTAAAAGCTCCCGAATTTCTAAGACTAATTCGACGCAATAATTATTAGTACAATTCCTAAATGATCAAATGATGCACCCTGACATATTACTAACAACACTCGAATAGTTAAGACTAATTTAACACGATCATTATAACTTATAAGTACTATAAGTCCATTAGTAGTATCAAACACATTTTTTAAAGGGGTGGTGGAATATTTAACCTTATTATATACACAGCAAATGGTACTAAAAATCTAGTCAACTACGTTAAAATCATAATCGTATAAAATTAAGATAAATTTAATAAATATGTCATTTTTATTGGGTTCACGTTTAGATAGCTCAACTCAAACACGTCCATGTTAAATGTCGTGTCATATTTGTGTCAAGCCCACTTACCTAAATCGTCATTAAAACTCAATCCAAATCCGTTTATAGTTATAGATCGGTCGCTTTAACCCGCAACTTAAATTATTTCTACCTCAATTAATAATATGCTTACTGTGTTCGGATTCCCCAACCCCTTATTTACGATTCATCTGATGTGATGTTGTATTGGTTGTTTCTTTTTCTCCTTTAGTTACTTGAAGCTTAGTCTTTTTCTCCTTTAGTTACTTGAAGCTTTAGTAACTTTATTCGGTACGTTGCTAACATGCATGTGAATGAGAATATGAGATCCCCATGCAAAGTTCAATTCTTACTCGGTTATAATTCATAGAACGAATAGAAAGCTTACACGTGTTTCTTTTTCACCTTTAGTTACATGAAGCTTAGTCTCTCTTTATTTGTATCAAAAAACTAGTGGGCAAACTTTAATTTTACTTTTTGACAAACTCTATCTTATCTTATGGCAACACATTTTTTGTATCCTTAAAAGAATAAAATGTCCATCAATTATAACTTCTTGAATAAAGTTGGAATTTCTTCTTTTGTTTGCCACCACGGCACCACAACAACTATTCGATTCTAACCTTGTTTGGTGTTTCTTCATTTACTTGTCTTTGTAAGTTTATCATTAACATTAACATGTTACAAGATTCTAATGCTTGAATAACATCTTTTATTTTATCATTTTTCAGCCGAAAAATAAACTTTTTAAATTTAAATATTATTATATTCATTATTTTATTATTTAATGATATAAAATTAATCTTTTAAATTAATCTTTTAATAAAAAATATTAAAATTTTTTTTTTTTTATATTTATTATTTCAAATATAATATAAAAATATTAATATTTTAATAATATTTTTAATTTAATTCATTTACTTGTCTTTGTCAATTAACGCTAACATGTTACAAGATTCTAATGCTTAGTTGAGTGTTTACGCAACTAAATTGCACTATATAAAGAACTCTTCTAACGTAAAAAATTCAACAAAAGTTCATAACCTTTCTAAATTATACAAAACTAAGTTCATTCATCCCTCTTTGAGATTCACATCTCTCTTATTTAAACACCATTATAATATCACTTACTTCTCATAATAATAATCCACTCTCCCATTAGTAATAATATACAGATTCACATTTCTCTTAATATATGATAACGATATGCATTCATGTATGTGAATATACATTTTACTATACTTATTCATATATTTTGAGAGGTATCAATACAAAAATTAGTACTTACTGTGATACGTAAGAAGGACTTATGTAATTTAAAATGAAAGAAGCATTAGTTTGGGACGCACAAATTTATGTACTCCACCCTTTTGTGAAACAATGTGATGTATTTAATATAAAATTTGCGAGATGAAAATGATGACATAGCTTTAAAGAGATGAGATATCATATCGTTATCAAATCCTCTAACTTGAAATAATAATCATCATAATACCATGAAATCTAGAGAAATTAATTGAGTTTGAATTTGAATGGGTGTAATTGATAAAATTTAACGTAGTGCATTTTATTAGTTATTGTATTGAAAACTACACACATTATTTAATGTTTTACATTTAATTATGTATAATTAACTTCATTGATTAGAGTTAATGTGACTGAAAAAATAAAACAACAAAAATGTCTGGCATGAGAATCAAACCCACGCCTATCTATGACTGAAAGACTAAAACAAACCACACTACCACTGCACCCCTGTGGGGACGCCCATGTACCAACCTCAAATAAAATCATAAAAAGAAGCTTAAACTTCACAAAAGTTTTTTTTTTTTATTTATTTATTTCCTTTTAGTTTCCAAATTAAACCTCTCAACGTAAAATGGTTTAAATTACGTTGTCTATCATTAACACTTTTTATTATGTTTCCAACAAGCTTGCGACTTTTTTTAGTTTGGCTTTTCTACTTTTCCTATTTCTCTGATCTTACGTTCGACATAAAGTATGTATCTGTTTCGGTAAAAATTATCTCGTATTGATTTTAAGTAAGTGGGTCAAAGTGGCCTATTTGTTAACGATGAAGTACGTAAGTTGGGTGAATTAATATGTATGGCTAAGACTAATCGAAACAGTAAGACGGTGCAAAAATAAAGGTGACACACGAAATGATGACGCGGAAATCCAAATCGGGAAAATCCGCGGAGAGAGTTGTATCCCACAAAGATTGCACTAACACTTTTGAGTATGTTTATGGAACGAAAACAAGGGAATTACTTGACTACGACTTTAGGAAAAAATGTGTTTGCTTGTTCTTTGAGTATGGTGATGGCTGAAAAATTGGATGCCCTCTTTTGATTTATGAATGTGCTTTAGCTGGTAAACCCTATTTCCCTCCTACACGTTTTTGTTCCGGCTCCTGCTCAACTACCCCTAAATATGTGGAAGTTGTTGGTTAACTTGCTGATTTAGCTGAATTGGTTGCTTTCTAATATTGCACGTGCGGGTCTCTCTTTTTTTTGACCTAACAGGCCTCTGGCCTTTGTTGTATTTGGCCATGCTTAGGAGATTTGCATACTTGAGTAAATTAGCCAAAACAGTATCATACATACTATATTTGAAAACTCAACCCAGGTCATGGCCCCTTTAGCCTAGACGTAGAGCTTTGTCTTTGCCCGCGTGCCGTTCACCACAAAGACCCATAGATTAATTAAGTCTGCCTCTATAAGAAGATACACCGGTTGTAAATTTTGTGCCACCAGAGGATCGCCGTTCAGCTAACAAAACCCTTATCAAGGATGTTATGCAAGCATGTCAAGCCAGAGTGGTTAAGGTTTGTTTTATCGGTTTTTCAAATTTTATAGAATTACCTCACATAATACAAAAAAAAATCCATTTGAATTAACATACTACCAATCTAGGAGCGTATACAAAGAATGAGTTAGTTTTACGTAACATGCTCCATAGTACTTACCTGATTGACGTAATTTAGAAATATACATGATACGAAGTATATAATTTAGAAAAAACCATGCGCTCTAGGTGGTATAATAAATATCCTTTTGTATTTGTCCATTCCAATTAATATTATACTCTTAACTATTAACTTTATAAAATTAGTTTATATATCGCTCAATACATTATTTATTTATATCCATCAGTCCGTGCAATCTTGTACGGGTCCTAAGCTAGTATATAAATCTATTAGTTGTTGCTCAATTTATACCTAAATTACTATAGTGTTACTTGATTAATAACACTACTACTAATAAATAAATACCCAAACCCCAAATTATACAAATAATTTACAATAAATTTGACATAAAACCCATTTTCATATTCAACTTCCTTAGTCTAACCACAAGCTTAATTCCTAAATTTGTTCCAAAGTTAACCTTAAGCGACAACTTAACATGTTGGATTATTATGAAAGAGGGATGAATGAACTAAGTTTTGTAAGATTTAGAAAGGTTATGAATTCTTCACTTTACTATTTTTTTTTTTGTTTTGTTTTTTCGCTGTCTATTCCACTTATCTCGATAATGGTGTTGTCTTTATGAAATGGTGTAAATCACCATTGTTGATGAAGAAATGAAAGGAAGAAATATGCAGAGAGAAAGAGGAGAAAACAAAGTAAATAAAGTTTGTTATGTATTGTATTAATTTAGAAAGAGGAAACACAGAGTATTTATATACAAGTGAGACAGCTGTACAAACTAACAATGCTTAGTCAATAATCATGTTCAGATTCCCCCCTCAAGATGGACTGGGACTGAAGATCAGTCCAAGCTTGGAAGAAAGGAAATGATGTTGTTGTGACCCAAGGGGCTTAGTCATCAGATCAGCGAGTTGTAAACCAGTTCTAACATGTTTGGGTTGCAATAAACCTTCTTGCAGCTTGTCACGAACAAAATGGCAATCAATATTCAAGTGCTTTGTCCTTTCGTGAAAGACTGGATTTTCTGATATATGCACAGCTGCTTTATTATCGCATAGCAAAGGTATAGGGAGAGTTGGCTGTACTTGTAAATATTTCAATAAAGCCACCAACCATACAAGTTCACTAGAAGTATGAGACATACTTCGATATTCAGCCTCTGCAGTGCTTTTACTCACGGTTTTCTGTTTCTTTGTTTTCCAGGATATCAAAGAGGAGCCCAGTAATATACAAAACCCACTGAGAGATTTACAGGTGAAAGTACATGCCCCCCAGTCTGCATCACTATATGCAGTAAGATCCAAATTTATATCAGTAGAGTAAAAAAGTCCTGCATTTATTGTTCCTCTGAGATATTTAACAACATGAATTGCAGCTTGTAGATGAGGTTCTCTTGGTTGACTTAGGAATTGGCTCAAATGTTGTACTGCATAGGAAATGTCAGGGCGAGTAAGATTTAAGTACAACAATCGACCCACTAGTCTCTTGTACTGCTCAGGTTGTTCTAAGATATTACCATCTTCAGTGGACAATTTCAATCCTTTGGGTAATGGAAAAGCTGATATGGTGCAGTCCTCCATTTTCATGTCTTTAATGATGTCCAAAATATATTTGCGTTGGTTAAGCATGAGACCAGTGGAGTTCCTTGCCACTTCAAGACCTAGAAAGTATCTCATCTCTCCCAAGTCTTTGATGGTGAATTTTTTATCAAGTAGATATTTCGTATGAATGATACCATCAGAGTCATTACCAGTAAGGAGAATATCATCGACATAAACCAGAGCAATTAAAAAAGAACCTGATGTCTGCTTTACAAACATGGAGTAATCCTCTCTGGATTGAATGAAACCCAATTCCTTCAAAAACTTTGTAAGTTCTATGTTCCATTGTCTGGAGGCTTGTTTTAGGCCATAGATCGACTTCTTTAACTTGCAAACCAAGCCATTTCCAGCCTTAGAGTATCCAAGTGGAGGCTTCATGTAAACTTCCTCATCAAGATAGCCATGAAGAAATGCATTATTTATGTCCAATTGATACAGTGGCCATCTTTTTGCTGCAGCAAGAGCCAAAACAGTCCTAACAGTAGTAAACTTGGCTACTGGAGAAAAAGTATGTTTGTAATCTTTATCCTTGACTTGATTAAATCCTTTGGCAACTAGTCTTGCTTTGTATCTCTCAATGCTTCCATCTGCCCTGTGTTTTACTTTAAATACCCATTTAGAACCAATAGCCTTATGTCCATGAGGTAAGTGAACCAGATCCCAGGTTTGATTCTTTTCTAAAGCTTGTATTTCTTGCTGCATAGCTTCTATCCATTGTGGTGCACTGCTAGCTTGCTCATAAGTAGATGGTTCTAATGTGTTGAAAACATTGTTCAGAGATGCAACATAGCTTCTTTCATAATCAGATAGATCCTGAAGAACCTTGGCATGAAAGGAAGCAGAAGAGGAAGTAGAGATGGGATCTGCAACAGGGGCAGAAGAAATGAGATTTTTGGGGCATTGATAACCCTTCAATCTGACAGAAGGTTTTCTTGCTCTGATAGACTGTCTAATAGATGGATGGGATATTATATTTGGTTGTGAGGTAACTGAAGATTCAGAAGTCTCAGGAACAAAAAAAAAATTTTGTGGTGATGAAATACTATTAGTGTGTATAGAATTGGCTATATTATTGTGTATGGGTGTGTTATTAGAACTGTTATTATTTGGTGTAAGAATATTATTTGTGCTGGGATTTTGTGTGCTAAGAACAGCACTATGTTTATAATAAGTCTCCTGAAATGGAGATAAAGATGAAGCAGCAGGGTTTACACAGTCTGAATCATTATTGCTAGTAGAAATATCAGTAGGAATTTTGTCTTTGAATGGAAAAATATTCTCCTTGAAAACAACATCACGACTAACAAAGACTTTATGATTGGCCAAGTCATAAAGTTTGTAGCCTTTTTCACCATATGGGTATCCTATAAAAACACACTTTCTAGCCTTGAGCCCAAATTTGTCCCTGTAAGTAATTGGCATAGAAGTATAGCATAGAGAACCAAATATCCTCAATTCATCATAAGATGGCTTGTCTCTGAATAAAATCTCAAAAGGAGATTTCCAATGGAGAATAGGTGTTGGCATTTTATTAATAAGATATGTAGCTGCCAAAACAGCCTCTCCCCAAAATTTGACAGGCATCCCTGCATGTATTCTTAATGCTCTTGCAGTTTCAATCAAATGTCGATGTTTTCTTTCAACCCTTCCATTTTGTTGTGGCCTACCAACAATACTCTTTTGATGTATGATACCTTTGTCAACAAATAAACCACCACAAGTTTCTTGAACAAATTCTGATCCATGATCAGTTCTAATGACAGAGACATTGAACTGAGTTTGTACAAGACTTAAAAAACCTGCAATTATTCCAAAAGCTTGCATCTTATTTTGCATCAAGTATGTCCAAGTACATCTTGAGCAATCATCTAAAATAGTAAGAAAATATCTAGCTCCATTGAGACTAGGAGTTCTATAAGGACCCCAAAGATCCATGTGAATAAGATCAAAACATCTAGAGGCATGAGATAAACTTCGAGTAAAAGGAAGCATATGATGTTTGGCTAATACACAAGTCTCACAAAAGAAATTCTTTATAGAAGTGTTGTCACAAGTAGTTACATGGCACAATTTGTCCTTAGAAATGTGTCCAAGTCTAGCATGTAACATTTCAACACTAGTCTTATTAGCATTGCAGGAAAATCTTGAAAACTCAGTACTATTAATAATGCTGCTCTGAGATTGCTGTAAGATGTCTTTAGAAGGAATGATTAATCTATAAAGGTCTCCATTCTTCTTTGCCACAGCATAAGTGACCTTACTTGAAAGGTCCTGAAAACAACAAGTATTTTCAGAAAAATGCACTACAATATTTGTAGTCTCAAGAAGCTTACCCACTGACAGCAGATTCTCCTTAAAGTCAGGAACAATGAGGACATTTTGCAGAATAATATGTGCATTTAATCTCATCTTGCCTGCTTTATGTACTACTTTAACTGTACCATCAGGGAGAGCTATATGAACAGGATAGTGAAGAAGTCTTATATCATGTAATAAACTTTCATTAGAGGTCATGTGATCAGTGGCACCCGTGTCAACAATCCAATTATATATAGATTGAATGTTAGCAGTATTGACTAGTGACAAAGGTAGGATACCTGCAAAGTTCAAAGAAGCATTTGCAGAATGTTCAGGCATGGACTTCATGACCTGTTGATACACAGACTGAACAATCCCTTGCACCAAATTTGGATCAATGTTTGAGATAGAATGTGGAACTCCAGAAGTAGAAGTATGAAAGCCAGGATTAGAAGAAGAAGATGGCATGTCAGTCTGATTCATAACATCAGCAGGAAAGAATTCTTCATCATTTTCAAAATCCAGAGGAGAGTTAGTATCTTGAACAACATCAACATTATGAGCTGCACGCCTATAAACATTCCTCCCATTTTGAAAATATGTATCAGCTGGCCTGTAACTTCCAGCACCACGTTTACTCTTGAAATGAGCAAACTGAGTATTGTTGTTGAATTGAGTATTATACTGAGCATTGAGAGCCCTGAGATCACGACAATAATCCCTGATATGACCCTTTTTGCCACAATGAGAACAAGTCATAAGTCTGTGGCAACTGTCAACAAGATGTCCTGGTCGTTGACAACTTGTGCAGAACTTCTTGGCTGGTTCAGTTTCTAGGCTTGTTTATAGGCTTGTTTTCCTCTTCCTTTGTCATAATCAATTTAAGAAAAATAAACTTTTTACATGAATATTTTATTACAATCATGGCTCCATGCCATGGACAATAATTCAAATACCTTGCTTCGAGGATACCTATTCTTAAACTAAATAAGATCGCTATATAATGTATAATGAACCGATAATAATTTTTTATTATACTTTTCACATGTTTATTTTATCACTCAATAATGGTTGCATGCCGAAGATTAACATACATATTACATATAGTACTCCGTAATGATTTGCCCTCTTATTATTATTATTATTATTATTATTATTATTATTATTATTATTATTATTATTGACTATTAAAAGGCGTTGCGAATCCTACATGAAGCCATCACTCATACCGATTTCTCTTTTAATTACCTGCAATTCAAATTTCTTAACGCTTTTTACATCAAGTAAATAGCTTGCGTACTATTACGCTAATTATTGTTTTGTCTATACATGGATTGATGATAATAATAGATCATTTGGGCAATCTTAATTACAACAAGATATTGTAAAACGAGCTATTTTGACGAATTTTTTTTCCGAAATAGGCAATTTTCAATAATTAATTAACAAAATGGGTCGAAATCCAAATTAATTGCCGAAAATGGGTCCACGTAGGCTCGGTTTAGACGAAGCTGTGTCAAGGGTCCAAGTCGCCATGGCGGATGGCGACTTGATTCGTTGTATTATCCATTTATCCCTCTCCCAATTCAATGGACTCAAAAAAAAAAAAAAAAAATTACCCCAAGTCGCACTCCCGCTTGGCGACTTCCCAATTTTTTGTTTTTTTTTGAGTCCATTGAAGTGGTGTCAGATAAATGGATAATACAACGAACCAAGCAAGTCGTCATCCGCCATGGCGACTTAGACTCAAGTCGCCATCGGCCATGACGACTTCAAACTTCTGTGACCTTTTTAATGCAAACTTCAGGTTTGGGTGTTCTTTATGTTAAGTCGCCATCCGCCTTGGCGACTTGGCTCCAAAGCTAGCTTCGGTGATGAAGTGGACCCATTTTGGGTAATTAATTACAAACTCAACCCATTTCGTTAATAAATTTGTTAAAGACACTCATTTTGGAAAAAAAATTCTATTTTAACAACTATTTTGCCCTAAAATGCATGGATCTTGAAATTTAATAAGTTGTCGTTTTGTCTGTCGTTTTGTTGGATGTACATTATATTTATCTAAAACAGACTTATTCAAATTAAATTAAAGACTAATAAAAAACCTACAACAATCAAAGACGGTGGAATTTAGAAGTGGTGTAGAGATTACAAAAAAAATAAAAAAAGGGAAATCACGTCATATTGAAATAGTGGAATGAAGCATCTAACACTGTTGTACCAATCTCAAATAAAATCATAAAAGAAGCTTAAACTTCACAAAAGTTTTTTTTTTTTTTTTTTTTTTTTGGGTGACGAGAGAATCCGCATTTCCAAATTAAATCTCTCAACGTAAAATTACGTTGCCTATCATTACCACTTTTTATTATGTTTCCAACAAGCTTGCGACTTTTTTTAGTTTGGCTTTTCCACTTTTCCTATTTCACTGATCTTACGTTCGACATAAAGTTAGGGCTGTAAATGAACTGAGCCGGCTCGACAAGCCCTCGGAATCGGCTCGGTCAAAGTTCGGCTCGTGCTCGGTCAAAACGAGCTTGAGCCGAGCTTGGCTAAATACGAGTCGAGCCCGAGCCCAAGAAGGCTCAGCTCGAAAGCTCGTTTATGATTTTTTGTATAATTTTTATACTTTAATATTAATTTTGTTTTAAATTACTGTTTGTAGTTATGTATGTATATATACCGGAACTTTAATTATATTGTTACTAATGCATGTGTTTTTTTTTCTTGTGTTCAGGTCATCAAATAAGCAATAGGATCTTATCTTTCTAAATATAAAAGAATTTTCAGTCATCTGGTGAAGTCACGTCATCAAGACCATTTGCTTTTGTTTTTTTTTAAAAACATGTGCATATGGGACCCGCCCGTATATGATTTGATTTAATTTCTACATAATGATACAAAAGTACTGTTTAAGTATAGGATTCGTAATATAAGTTTCGTAAATATGTTCCGTAATTATATTGTTTTCGTAATTATGTTATTTCATTAAGTCATAAATATACGTTCGTCGTTGATCGAGGTAATCGACTCACTTAATGTAATCGACCGATATATAATAAAAGATACTTACAGCAATATTTAAATATTTTTTTTAAATTTATATTGATTTATGATCTTTTGCTGTACATAATTGTTATCATGCTCGTGAAGAAGTGTATCGAGTATATATATAACACCGTTATAATTATGGTGTCCTTGGATTGTTTATATTTTCTTAAGCATGTATATTAATGATTCCATATAAATTCAAGTCCTTGACACTTTTGAAATCATTAGCACCCTTAAGCAGCACTCTTATGCTGATGCACTAACATTATATATACTACAATAGTTTTATTAATGAAAACTATACTATGTGAATAAGTAAATTAAAGAATCAAGGATTTCCACCCTAAAACGTAATTCATTTACTCACAATATCACAAATTCTCATTTGTGACGGGTATATATATACGTCGCAAACTTTTGACGGATATACCCGTCACAAGGGAGACTTATTGCTCACAATATTGCGAACGACCGGAACGAAAGGAGTTTACGGATAGCGAGTTATTTTATATGTGGCTCATTTCAACAAAGACAACTTCAAGGCACGGATTAGGAACCGCCACTACGGAGCAAATTTAAACAATTTCGAATTTTTCAGTTGTATACGTGCAC
>JAOWBH010143033.1:0-13114 GCA_028566215.1 Silene coronaria | reverse complement strand
GGCTAAACCTTATTGGCTATTTTATTAAGGTTTATATCATATATTTTCTTAACTTCTTATATGAAGTTCACTAAAATAGACTTACAAGCTCAATATATAAGTGGTTAGTCGCTAAAATAATTAGAATTATTACAATTTAATATACTACGGAGTAGTAATCGAGTATTAAAAGGTCGGTGGATATCAAATTAAAATACGTAATTTGTCATGTTTGATTAAAGTATTACGAATCTACCCGGAAAATATATTCTATAATAATATCGGGTAAAATCGGATATACTTACTGACATATAAAGCCTTCTAACATATTTCGAACTGCGAAAAAAAAATTAACTCAAGATACATACGATTTCTGGCTCCGCCCCTGGTTGTGAGAAGTTACAAGCAAAATCTTTTGACATACATAACCGTTCTACATAAAACTTACTCTGTTTTACGATGATTCGGTTTACAACATTTTTATTTATAAACCCTTTCTAACTTTAGAATACTTTTCCGTTGCATACCGTGTGGGAGACTGGGTCCAATGACTCGTAAAAAATTATTAGATGCCCCTCCAAAGTTTAAGCCTCAACATCAAAACTACTTTTTAATCTTAGTTCCACAATTCATTCATCCTTTTCTTCTTTCTTTTCCACAATTTTTTTTTCTGCAAAGCACTTTGTTAAAAAGGATGAAGCCATCTAAAACGTAAGAATCCTATGCTTTAACACTATTTTCAGTTGAAACCGATAAAATGTGACCATTCTACGATAAAATCTAAACATTTTCTGATAAAAAGTTACCATCAATTTAGTTATAATTAATTTTTTCATTAAATAGCCATTTTTTTATAAGATTATAGTGACATCTTTCTCGTGCTAAGTTTAAACCGTTTTAAGGGAGATTAGTTTAATCTGAACGTTTTCTAGTAAGAATCCTATGCTTTATCGCAATTCTCGTTTAAAACCAATAAAGTGTGACCATTTTACGATAAAATATAACATTTTCCCGATAACAAGTTACCATCAGTTTATTGTTACTTATAGACACTATTAACAACATTTTTTCTCGTTTTAAGTTAAAACCGTTTTTAAGGGTGACTAGATGCTTTATTAAGTACTTTCACTTAGTTATAATTATTGTAGGTTTTTAGTTACCATAAGAATCCTACACCATCATCATCCTCTTATGGTTTATGTTCCCCACTTTATCTATTTTCTTTTAATTTGTTTGGTGAATAGAATTTGTATTGCAATGATGCACGACGACATATATAGATTATGTGATTTATGTCTCTTTATGGTAACATAGGAAGTTAATATAGTTATTAGGGAAATCCCTTCACCTAATTGTGTTATATTAACTTATACTTTGTACGTAACACAAGTACAAATTAAGGCCATGCATGTAAAAGCCATTACTTATCTCATCACCTAATTATCGTAATCTATCGTAACATGGTACGTGTTACGTAACATGGTATCAAAACCCTTATCGTAATCTATCATAACATATGTTATTATTGTGATTTTATTCTTACATAGTCACATACTCACAGTCACAATAACACAAAATTTCCGACAACATTTCAATAGGATCATGGGTACATCTACGTCTCATTAATAGTGGTGGAATTATAATTCACAACTATGGGGGACAAAAATTTCAACGGGGACAAACTGATAATGTCTTAAAATTTCGAAAATTCCAATGTTAAGCGGGGGCGAGCGTGTTCTAGTAGCAGCTTGGCCTCCTTAGATTCACCACTGGTCTCATATACAAAACCCTAATAAGAACCTAAACCCTAGACGACAGCCACATAACCTAGCTAACTATCTATCACCTCGACTCCTTACACTAAACACCAAGCCCTATTCTTTTTGGCTGGCTAAAATGAGCGAAACTGAACTGAACTTAATCTAATAAACCTAAAGTAGAAATTAATTTGAATAGGGAGAGTTAAACTGCATTGAATGATCTAAACTAAACTGAACTAAACTACGCTGAATAAATTCGTACTGAAGTGAAATAACACATCTAGGGCCTAAATCCTCCTTTATTCTTCTTTGCCACTTTGCCACTTTGCCAGTAAGATAGCAATGGAAGTAAGTGCAATAAACTGAAGGGTACCCCAGAGAATATGGGACATATGTAACCTTAACAAATTGTGTCAGGAATACCACTACTATCTGCCTCCAAGTTCCCACCCTACTCATCATCAATTTTTTAAGCACTCACTTTGGCCAACAACTTATCATTTATATTCATATTATTTATTATTTATGATATACGAGTAGTTTGTAATATGTAGTTCGAGTAGTAGTATCACTAGTATGGTAGTAGCTCAAAAAGGTCCCTCATTATAAATATAGTATTACCATTGATATGACCTCATATGAGTACATGTTGATCAAGCAACTAGGGTTACCATTTACCAACAATGTTATCAAAGTACTTAAGGACTCTCTTAGTATGTTAGGGAATCACTTGCGATTAGTGTTATTGAATAACGAGTGAATTATGGTGGATATGGATTATTAAAAATACCTAAAAAACATTTCATATATATAAAAAGAAAGGTAAATAAGTGAATGTGAGACTTTAAAACGAAAAAAGTTAAACAAATAATTGAGACGAAGAGATAATATTATTGTATGTGTACAACGGTTTCATTTTTATTTTTTATATTAAAACACATTCACATGGAACAAGACTAGTAGACTGTCAAAATTTTCTTGATAAAACAGTTTACACAATTGTTATTATAAAATTATGGGTTACTTTACTTAATTATCACGTTATTAGGGTACAAACCTATGTTTCATGTCGGTAGTGTAAAAGTGAAAAATCATCTTTATAAATGTCCAAAGAACATAATAGTACGATACCTTTTGGGAAGGAGTCTAACAGTAAATCCGTGAGGGCTTTGGCCCAAAGCGGACAATATCGTACTATTATACACAGTGGACACAGATGCAGCAGGGGCCCAATACGAGGATATTCACGCTTCCGCACAACAAGTGGTACCAGAGCTAAAGGTGGGCTAGACACAAGAAGAAGCATTGAGTCAAGATTTGAAGGTGGCTTACACCGTAAGGCGTGGAACTCCTATAGCTCAAGAGAGCCTAAGTAGTCATATTTAAGAGGTTCTCACAGTTGTAGAAGTTACAAAGAGTTCTTTGTAAGTGGCTACAATAAGGGTGTGAGAGAGTTCTTCCACTAATATGTCCGAGAGAAGGGACATTAGTCTCACGGTGGTGAGACAACAGGCCATCTAAGAGAAGATCGTCAGTGACCCAGTGTGGTTGACTCAGGCTTAATGAAGGCAACAAATAAAGTGCGGTCAATGGTAAGTCCGAAGACGGTCCAGGTGTGTCGCGTTGAGGCAGCGGAGTAGGACCCGATCCAGGGTATGGTCTCACGGTGGTGAGACGGCAGGCCATCCAAGAGGAGATAGTTAGCAACCCAGTGTGATGGGCTGAGGCGTAATGGGGGCAACTAGAGGTGTAAACGAGCCGATCTGAGCTCGAGCTCGGGTGGGTTCGGCTCGAAATTTTTAGCTCGAGCTCGGGCTCTGCTCGAAGCTCGTCGAGCCTAAAAAATTTGAGCTCGAGATCGATTCGAGCTCGTTTGTCTTTATATTATTTTCACTATTTTTTTTTTAAATATAAATATTTTTAAATAACAAATAAGATTATAAAATATTATATAATAATATACTTATAAATGGCCAAATAACATATAATTGAAAATAAAATTAATATCAAAGTATAAAAATTATACAAAAAAAATTATAAACGAGCCTAAACGAGCTTCCGACCCGAGCTTTGCTGAGCTCGGGCTCGGCTCGTTTTGACCGAGCACAAGTCGAGCTTTGACCGAGCCGATTCCAAGGGCTTGTCGAGCCGGCTCAGTTCATTTACAGCTCTAGAGGCAACAAAAGCAGTCCATCGTAAGCCCGAAGACGGTCAAGTGGGGTGCGTCGAGGTAGTGGAGTCAGACCCAGTCCAGGACGCAGAGAAATTTGGTACGCAAGTGTAGACCAGTCACCAGTCCCATAAAGGGACAGTAGACCCCCTGGAGAGACACATGTGTCGTTTATGGGGAGGTTATGACTTGACAATACTAAGGGTGTCTAGAAGTTGGCATTGTAGGGTGTGGGGAGTTCTCCATCGAGGTCAATATCTGAGTCAAGATAATGGTCGGTTTGAGGGGAGGATTTGTTAGGGTGTAAACCTATGTCCCACATCGGTAGTGTAAAGGTGAAAAGTCATCTTTATAAGTGTATACAAAGAATATGTAATAGTACGAGGTCTAAGGAGCCCAACAGTAAATCCGTGAGAGCTTGGCTCAAAGCGAACAACATCGTACTATTATACACAGTGGACACAGATGCAGCAGAGGCCACCGCATAACACACGCTAAAATAACTTCAACAACTATCATATTTGTGTGAGAATTGAGAAGGTCTGGCAGACGCTTTTACAATGTTTTATTGTAAATCGATTTCACAAGAGACTCGGCTATTAGACTGTGTGGGTATGCTACTTGATGTTTGCACTTAGCAGCTGCATGATACGACATTTCATTCACATAACAAAGAAAGGCAATTATAACTTACAAGACATGGCAGTTCCTTGTATCATTTGATTTGAGATAATAATAAATAATAAAATGAGAGTGTAACACATCGCTAGAAAACATCCATCATGTTTATGTTTGCGGAAAATCACAATTCACAAAGAACATCAGGGTATATGCTATCATTCCGCTAGTCTATCTATTGAAATAAAAGTAATAAAAAACTTCAAGATAATATAACTAAGGGGAATGTTTAAATTCACGTGTCTTTCTAGTACCTATTGGTGCATACAATAATATGCACACTCTATAATAATTCCTCAGTCTCGGTCATTTTTTTTATCTTTGATTTTGGTACAAAGACTAAGGAGATGAGAGAGAAATATTTGGGAGTGTTATTGTTGAATGACAAGTTGACAAATGTATGTCGAGATCAAATAATAATTTAAAAATATTCCCAATATAAAAAAGATAAATAAATATCTGAAATATCCATAATAGAATATGTAAACAAATGACTGAGACGGAGAGAATAGTTAGTAAAAGAATCTGTTTTACATTGCTAGGGGTGTTCATTGGTCCGGGACCGGACCAAACTCTCTGGACCGAAGACCGAATAAGACTTAAAAGGTGGACCGAGGACCGGACCATATATATTAATATTGGTCCGACCCTGTTCGGACCAGAAAAACGCGTGGAACAAACCAAACCGGACCAAATGGACCAAAGTGGACCATATATGATTGTCATCTACAAAGTTTATCGTATGAAATTAGAACTCAAGAACTTCGTAAGGATCAAAATAAGCAACATAATCTTCCTATTGGATTAATACATAATTATATATTTTATAATACGTGCAAGCAAAGTAGAAAATAAAATCAATAATATTAGAATTTTAAAGACTCGTTTCTGATGTAAGTTCGGTCCATGACCCGGTCCGCGGTCCAGTCGGTCTGGTCCAGGACCGGACCAAAGACCAAAGTAGAAAAAAAGTGTGGGTCCGGTCTGGTTCGGACCAAATGGTCCGGTCCGGTCCGGTCTTCGATCCGGACCATTGAGTGAACAGCCCAATATGCTGCTGTCCATTAGGCCAGTCCCGCCCGCTAACAAAACGGGCCTGGATAACGTATTTTTTCAAATATACAAAGGCCTGGCCGACGAACCCGCTCAAAACCCGCAAACCCGCATATCCATGGGCTAAAAGAATCATGCTAGCCCGGCCTATGTTCAGTCCAAATCCGCATTTAATCACCTCTATCAAAAAGAAAAGGGGCGTGCAACCCATGGGTTCTCGAGTTACAAATGCAAGCCCACATGATAATATGAATTTACAAGATACTACGTTATTCGTATTTTTACGATAAAGCCCAATAATAATGTTTAACCCATGTTGTTGGGCTGCCTATCGTGGGCTCAACCATTCACCTACACGGCTACACTTACCGTTTAGCCCATATTTATGGAGAAGAATGATGATTACTCTGGCCCTTGTCTGTCTCCTTATTTCAATTCAGTTCTGCTTCATTCCGTTCTGTCAGGTTTAATATATCTCCTTACAAATTGACTCTTAATTCGACACCATTCAGTTCAGTCCAGTTCAGTTCAACCCCGCTCTATTCGGTTCAATTTAGTTCCTCTAAACAAAAAACAAAAAAACAAGGCCTCAATCTCTTATATCTACCATAGCCAAGTTTATGCTAATACAATTATTTATTTTGACCGAAGAATTTAACTAATCGGGTATTATATTATTTGACATTCAGTCAAAGAGAGGGTGATTGAACGTTTATATCTATTGGAGTAACCATATAGAATGGTCTTCTGGTAAGGCCGTGTTAGAGAACAACCAGTGTAAAAGAATATATTGAAATGTCACAAATTTAGATTTTGGCTACCTTTTTCTACATGGAGTTTGAGATCGATACCACTGATTGATTGTCTTGGAGAAATCCATTTAGTGCCTTAAATAAATCACTTCCCTACCAATTCACTCTTTAAACCACAAAAGCCAAGAGTACATCTTAGAAGAAGACAACACATGTATAAAATCCAATAAAACGTGTTAGAACTTTCACGGAAAAAAGAAAAGGTTACAAATTAAGAAAACTTGAAAAATTAGAGTACAACATAGAAAGACATTTCTTCGGCGAACAAATATTTCTTAATATAAATATATTTGTGTTAATATTAAAATGGCAAATAGATTCGCACTTGTATAGATAAGATAAGATTTCTATTAATCTTTAAGTATTTTATTTTTATTTTATTTATCTTATTTAAACCACTTAATATTTAATAGAGATACGTCTATTTTAGAGCATGTTTGGCCTTGTTTCTACTTTTAAAATGAGTTTTTTAAGAAGTTACTTCTTAGAAAAATTGTAGGTGTTTGGCTAGTCATTTTACAAAATACTTTCCAAAACAGTTTTTTTTACGTATGCGAATGAAAAATATTTTTTTTTGTTCAAAAGTATATCAATATGGGTCTTGATTTGTAGTTAATGGAAAAATATTCAAATGAATAAGAATTTCTTTTATTTTATTGACATATTTATAATATACAAACTTATCTTTTATGTATTAAAAATCTCAAAAATATAAGTAAAAACTAGAAGCACCAATTTGGTACTTCTACTTCTAGCTCTTAAAATTGGGAATTTAGCTTAAAAAAATAGTTTTAACTTTCTTAAAAATAATTATTTGGCCTAACTTGTGCTTATTAGGTAGAAAAGTTCTTCTAAAAGCCGGGTCAAACACATACTTAAACAAGAACTTGTGTTCTCGAATATGAAATGACATAGACACATAATAGACCATTTTAACCAAACTTCTTTCAACCACCTTTCCTAAGTTCTTCCCTTCTTCCCCCTTTTTTCCTTTTGCCATGAGAGAAAAGGAAGCATAGTTTGAGAGAGAAACACACCCACAAAAACTTTTTTGACATATATATAATTATATATATATATACCTCTTGTATTATTATATAACAATAATAATTAACAATACTAAACACTACTTAGAGAGATAAACACAAACACAAAGCTTTCTTTTTTTCTTTAATTTTTTTTTTGCTTACATAATAACCCTTCTTCCATTCATTCTAATTTCTCCCCATTTCTAATCATAATCATAATTATTAAACAAAAAACAAAAAAAAAAAAAACTATTGAAAAAACCCATAAATTTTCCATCTTTTATATAAATTTTTTTGGGGTGATTTCATCATTAATTATTATTATTATTAATATTTATTCTTATTATTGCCTGCCCAATCAATCATCAATCTAATCCAATTTGTAAGTCCCATCTCTTTCTTTCTAATTTTTTATCATTTTTGATGTTACATTTTCCATAGTGGGTAGATCTAATTTTACCCAATTGTTGATGGTATTTGAAAAAGATTTGATTTTTAATCATGTTTTGTGTTTTTTAAATTTGAAATTAAATTTGGGATGTTGATTTAATTGTGTAAGTTTATGATCTGAATTTGATTTATCTGTTTTATGGGTTTTTGATGTTTGATTGATTGATTTAATTAAAGTTATGAGATTAAGTAACTGAAAGAATTGATTTTTGAAGTTAATTATAGTCAAGAAATGAAGGGTTTTTGACAGTTTCATCTTGGATTTAATTAATAGTTTCAGATCGTAAGTTTTCTTCTGTTACTATTTTTTTGAGTTTATTGAATAATAAAGACAAATGTTGATTTCTGTAATTCATTTGTTTAATTGATAGGTATTTTGGGATTTGGGTGCCTCAATTTGTTGTGCTTTTTTTGGTCATTGATTCATTGTATGGAGGGAGAAAAGAGGATAATTTGATTGGATTGAAGTGAGTAGAATCGAATCGGGATTCGGATTGTGATTGGTTTGAGTAGGGATTGGTGTGTTTGAAAATATTGTAGTTGCCCTCATTGGCTTGAATAAGCACTAGATATGTTGGAGGAGAGGCCTTTTTTTATTTCAAGAACATTAGCTAGCTCTTGTGAGCAAGAAACTAATTGGAGTTATATGACTTATCGAGTTGGAGTCGATGTTTCCAATGGGAAACGTCGCTTTGAGTTCGATATTAATGAGGAAGGAGGGTTGAGGAAGGCATCGAAATTGTCTGATCATGAGGAACAACGGTCTAGAGCTGAATTTGATCAGCTCACATTGACCTTAGCTACCCCAATTGATCATAGCGATAGCCAAGGTCAAGTTGATGAACAGGCTGACATGGATTGCCTGATTCAACCTTTAGGCCGTGACATTACTATTAATTGCCTCCTTCATTGCTCGAGGGCTGATTATGGTTCAATTGCCTCTTTGAACCGGAGTTTCCTCTCTTTGATTAAGAGCGGTGAGTTGTATAGATTGAGGCGGCTGAATAAGGTTATCGAACATTGGGTCTACTTCTCTTGCCGCCTCCTTGAATGGGTAGCATTTGACCCGGCTACCCAACGTTGGATGCAACTACCTAGGATGAATTGTAACGAGTGTTTCACTTGTTCTGATAAGGAGTCGTTGGCTGTCGGCACTGAACTCCTTGTTTTTGGGAAGGATATGATGTCCCATGTTATATATAAATATAGTATTTTAACAAATTCTTGGTCGTCGGGGATGAGCATGAACTCTCCTAGATGTTTATTTGGGTCTGCCAGTCTTGGTGAGATTGCTATCTTAGCCGGTGGCTGTGATTCTAAAAACAACATTTTTAGCACGGCTGAGCTTTATGATTCCGAGAAGCAAACCTGGGTGACTCTTCCGGACATGCTTAAACCTCGGAAGATGTGCTCTGGTTTTTTTATGGATGGGAAGTTCTACGTGATTGGTGGGATTGGGGAAAATGATAAGGTTTTGACTTGTGGTGAGGAGTTTGACCTGAAGACGAGGACATGGAAGGAGATCCCCAACATGTCTCCTGGGAACCATAGCACTAACTCTGAGAATGGCAGAACATCCCCAACTGAGGCCCCACCACTGGTTGGTGTTGTAAATAACGAACTGTATGCCGCTGACTATGCTGACATGGAGGTCAGGAAATACAACAAAGAAAAGAATTCCTGGTCAACTGTGGGAAGATTGCCTGAACGTGCTGGGTCGATGAATGGGTGGGGTCTAGCGTTTAGGGCATGTGGGGAAAGACTGATTGTTATTGGTGGATCGAGGGGTCATGGCGAAGGAATCATAGAGATCAACTCTTGGGTGCCTAGTGGAGGTCCTCCTGAATGGAGGATGCTAGGAAGGAAACAGTCCGGAAGTTTTGTCTATAACTGCGCCGTGATGGGATGCTAAGATTCGTGCTGACGGGTATTTTTCTTGCTGTTCAATTTTTTTACAATTTTCGCTTTGATAGGGGAGGACGAGGGAAGAAGCCCTATTATGCTAGGGATTCTATTAATGTTTTTCTTAGGGGTTTTGGGATTTCCTCCCTATAATTCACAGGATGAATGTTTCTTCCATTTAGCTCTCGCCCTCCCCAATTTAGTAACCTTGTGAAAAATTTCGACTTTTGTTGTGTAGCACAGAAACAAAATTTAATAATTCAATACATGAATAGATCTACCTTTATTTCTGTTCTTTATTTTTTCTAATGTTCCACAATTTTTTGTAATCGGTATTTTTCTATGCCATTGTCACAACGGGGTGTAAACTATAAAGCCTCTTCTATGCTTTTTCACCTTTTCGGGTGTTTTATCGTTGCCTGTGAATTTCATACCTTTTAGATCGACGCCTCTCCAAAAATTTATTCCTAGTGATTTATGACCAAATCCTCCCCTTATGGGAAGTTACAAAGAATCCTATAATGCTTGCATTGTATGGAGTCCTATAAAAAGTGATTCATATTCCCTTCACCATTAGCCAATGACATATATGTGGTGGTGTCTTGTAAAGAATATGTTCTTCGGTTTGCATTTTTCGGCTTTTTATCAAATAATATGTTCAAATGGGAACATATAGTAGGAAAAAAAGCATATGGTATTCTTGTTAGTGACCTACAAGAATATGGAATATCCAATAACCGTCTTAAACTTAAAACAGGTCAAATAGGATAGATGGGACAAGAATACCTAGGGACTAAAGAGTATGCTAGTACTATTATCTATCCGAGTTGAGCATTATTTGACCCGTTTAATTTTAAGACGGAGACCAAGTTGTTGATTTTTAGTTTTTTTACCACTAGTTTGAGTTCCTAGTTTTCAGTTTTCAGTTTTCAGTCTAAGTCATTGATGGAAAGATGATGCTGTTTTAGGTTTGTGGAATTTGATTGTTGTACTCAATAAGTGAATATGATGCCAACTTATGTGAACCAGAGACTGTAGTTTGTGTCAGTCTTGTGTTTTTTTACTTCTTTTGTTGAGGTTTCTTGTTCATCCAACACTCTTTTAGTCTTCTAAGCTGCCTTTTGTTTGGCTTCTTATGCCTGTTTCGGGTTCCTTGTCAAATCCTCCCTCTGTCTCTATCACGAGTATTTGTTTACCTTTGATAAAAATACTTCTCACAACGAAGAAAAAAAGGTATACAAATAATCGTGACAAAGGGAGTATTTTTTAGAGTTACTAAGTAACTCTCCTTTCGGAAACAACGTTGAACCTTTGTATAGGTATGCAATTTAAGGGGTGTCGTAGAGGCATCGGGGTAATGTTTGACTATTTCATAATTTAGGCAACCGTGGTTTGAGAATTTTCTAACTGAAACTTGGTGAAAATCCGACACCAAGTGAAATCAACCCGATCATAAGGGTACTTACTGTTAAGAGTTTCTCATTTATATCTAATAGATACCGGTCCTAAGCTCTATCGTTTTCTCATAACCCCACGAGAAGATGCCCGGATGCCACACAACTCTCTCTAAACACACTCGCGAGGTTGCTACGAAACAAAAAAGAACAGGCACAAATGCGTACACAATGCAGTGGCGTAGCTACAATTTTACGAAAACAAAAACTGTTATTTTCATAATGCAGTTGTGATATAGATACAGTGAAAAAGACAGAAATTGAGAGATACATCTGTTTTTGTATAAAATAATTAAATTATATAAACTGTGTCAACAATGTGTGATTATTAGTGGAGAAGCAATTTACAAAATATTTCTAAAGTTGAGAACAGTCAACGCGCTTTGTTTTATTTATTGATTAAGATGTGAATGTTATAAAATTGTTAATAATGTCTAGTTGTGGATTGTGGTGTTATTAGTTGTCAACTGTTGTGTGTTCCTTTCGGCGAATGATTGTGTACCATTATGGATTATCAAAAGCTAGATTCAGATTACGTTACCCAAAACACAAATTATAGAATAAGACCGTTTTATAGTGCTGACGAGCCTGAGACGGTTTTTTTTACAATCAGTCGCTCTTAGCTAGTTAAATTGCATTTCGCTTGCATAAATAGGACAAGTGTTTTGTTAATATATAGGCGTTTTACTGTGCCGTCTCACATTAGATTTCGTAGTTCTTTTATTGTTTAACTACTCGCTTTTTATTTTACTTCCTTTAATAATTGTATGCTTGTTTAAAATATCGATCACAAAAACTGAAAAACGTATATATAGACCCGATTGTACCATTTCCATGTTTTGGTGGAACATTTATAGAACCGACTGTAAATGATCCTCGCAACTCTATTCTCATTTAGAAGATAACCGACCTGAATAACTCGAGTCATCATATACATTGCCTTGATACGGCCCTGCACGAGTCATCACATTTTGCTTCGGAATGACCCAACTCAAATCAAAACGTACTCATAATAGCAACTCCGAACATTCCTAAACTCACCGCACTCATTTCAGATGACTCAAAAGCCGAAACACATCAAGTACAGGCATTATGTTCTTAATGTCATAACTCACTACAGTCACAAGTACCTTTTCGTCACAAGTAAGAATAACGGTTTCGAAACCGCACTCCAGGACAAAGATTATCTAGTTCAAAAAATTGCAAGTAGAGAATCATAACTGCAATCCCGTGGAGCTTTTGGTCAGAAAAAACAGAGGTGCATAGTGCAGTGCCTGGTAAATTGGTAGATCATTCATTTATTCAGGGAGAATCTGAGTAATAAAGTACTCCATAATAATAAGAACAAGCAGCAGCATTTGCATTACTAGCAGTATTCCACTATTCTCAACCCTCCCTGTCTCTACAGCTGGACATTGCATCAAGACACTCCATATTCGCAAACCCGTGTTAATGTAGTCATTCTATGATAAAATGTTATTATTTTCGAGTAAAATATTATTATCATTTTTAAGGTAAAAAGTGACAATTCTAGTTAATAACATTTTGGCATTAAATAGTTACATTCTATTAAAAAAAAATGGGGACATTTGACCCGTTTTATTTCAAGCCGTCTGAAGCAAGAATTACCCACGGATGACATTCTTCTTCTTCTTCTTATTATTATTATCTCTTCACCCTTGTAATCTCACAACTAAATGAGTAAATCCGTCTTTACATAAATACAATGTAAAACGAGTTAGTTTCAACATAAATTCTTGATTGTAGATCTGTGTTACATAATATTTATGTAAATTCATAAGTGACGCCATGGTTACGTGTATAATAT
>JAOWBH010143022.1:0-13118 GCA_028566215.1 Silene coronaria | reverse complement strand
ATGAATTTGGACCACACAAAACACCCTACCCCACATGAAAATGAATTTGGACCACATAGAGGTTACCAAATAAGGAAAGAGGGAACAAAACATGATTATCATGAAAAAGGAAAGAGGAAACTTTAGGCTGAATAGGAGGGAGTATATAATAATAACAAGATTTTTTATTTTTTTTTTCCCTTCTTTTCTCTTCCCGGATCCTAACGTTTATCTTTTCCTTTGACCTTGGCAAGTATTCCGTAGTTGATACTTCAACCGATCTGACCTTACCCAAGCCGATTCCTCATATGTTGATTCATATCATGTGAAAAACTCATATCCTGTTACAGCCAATTGACGCACTAGTTAGAATCATAGTACAAAAACAAGGGACTATATATTAACCATATACTTCGTAATAGAAATATTTGATGTGAATTTAGGAATATACATGAATTATTATGGATTAAAAGTGAATTAAGTCATGCAGGAAAAAAGGGATGGAGCACAAAATTGTGGCTTGCCAAAAGTAATGTGAGATCCTATCACAAATCATGTCAACATTAAAATGATAGTTACATGAATGCTCACCCTTATGAATTTTCAACTCTTCATCAAAGAGGAGCACATGTCATATACAATTTGAGTAGTGCTCTTAATAGTCTTCAGTATCACAACTACTATTTCAAATGAATAATACCATGGAACTCGACTACTCGAGTAATGAGACGATGTATAATTGATGAATCACAATTATAAATTTTCACAT
Organism: Silene coronaria; assembly: GCA_028566215.1. Taxonomy (NCBI): domain Eukaryota; kingdom Viridiplantae; phylum Streptophyta; class Magnoliopsida; order Caryophyllales; family Caryophyllaceae; genus Silene; species Silene coronaria. Next base: position 12,370 of record JAOWBH010143022.1, on the reverse strand, counting down.
TAAAACACACACTTACGATTATATATTCTAGTGAGCTGTTAAAAATTCTACTTACTCCGTATTACAAGATAACAAATATCATCTCGGTGACTAAACATATTGATAGTGGAATACTTTCTATTAGTTTGTGTAAGGCTGTCTTATACAATCTTTGTATAAGCGAGCGTTACACGAGTCCCCAATTGTACGTTAAATACTACTCTTTTTAATGTTCTTCCCAATTTATTAAAATACCCCTCACAAATAATGGAGAAATGGGAAGAACACTAAAATTTGGAAGGAGTATATTATAACTACCAAAGTAATTAGTTTTTCCCCGGCAACATATTAATATTAATAGGAGAAATAAAATAATAAATGCAATGGGAAAAAATAGCTAGACAGGAGCCAAAAAGAATGCAATAGGAAAATGGCAGAAATGTTGGGGCAATATGGGGTACTGGGGTAGAATTTGGCCTAAAAGTGACGTATCAACCAATTGAACACAGTACAGCCACAGGTATGGCGGTACCCAGATGTAGATTATGGACCAGTTGGGACCATATCAATTTCTTCTTTTGCTTTTACTCATTCACCCTCCCCTGGATACCTTACCATTTAACCGTTTTTCAATTAATAGTTTGTATTTCTATTTTATGCAAACATTTTGACAGATAAACAATCCCACGTAAACCAACAAGGGTGCAACTTAATTTGATACTACCTCGTAAAAGATATGATCAATCCCATTTAAAAACGGACTCTCAGAAAGCAAATGTAAATAACCAAGCAAAACAAATTCTCATTTGTGACAACACCATTCTTATGACACTCAAAAGAAGTAGAGGGAGCAAGTGGAAAAGACCGTGAGAGAGAGAGAGGTCACAAAGAAGATGGTCTGAACAACCATAGAAGTAGATACGATAGAATACCCCACCTCAGCTATTTAGTTACCAACATACTATTTCCAATCTCACATGGTTCCAATGCCACCCCCACAAAAGAAAAGGGGAATTGAAGATATTTGGTGCCTTATAGCAAAGGGAAATTAGATGAGTTGGGCCCCATTATGGCCGACTGATATGGTACAGATATGTATCACCTGGAAGTAACTGCAAATTATAAACTTAGAACAAACATTTGGTAACAAACTCCAGGTTGTTTAACTTGGTTGTCTAATTCTTTAGTCAAGATCAAATTTATTTGTGATTACTTCTTCCTTAGGAATTGTCCACTTGAGTTGAGTCCCACATAATTCCTATAACCAACCATTTTCTTTCTTTTTAATCAACAAATAAATAATCTTGTTATTATGATAAAGACTGGGTACAAGAGTACGTCTTTATATCCCATCAATTGAGAAATTTCAACTCAAGTTGTTTTCTACAAGTCAACTAAACAACAATATACTCCTACAATCAATCAAAAAGAGAATATTTGCATCCTAAAAGAATAGAAAATTCTCAATTTATGGCAATGAGTTTTTACCTTATATATCACGATGCATTTCCAAATTTTAGACAAATAAACAGAAACATATATCAATCAAAGGAAAACCAATTCCAATCATGTAAGTTACAATCAAATAACAACAATGTTTAGATAACATCGTAGGATTATAATTTAATCGACAATGATCATGAGACCATACCCCGCTATCATCATTAAAACGATGTCAAATACATATATATATATATATATATATACATACATATATATATATATATACATACAGATATATATACACGCGCAACCTTAGTACCCACATTATATGATAGGGAAGGGTATCAAATTTTCCTTGCTCACCTATGTAGGAAACTTAAACACGGAAGATATAATTGACACACTCCCACAACCCACAAGTGCAATTAGACCCCCTCCCAAGATGGTAGGGTTCACCAAAATTAAAAATTCCGTGAATTTAGAATTTTGCATATGCAGGTCTTTTTTAGTTCTATTCAAACGTGTATATAAAGCTTATGCAGATTTTTTAGTTCTATTCAAACTTGAAAAGCTCATTTTCTGTCAAATATTGTTGGCAAAATTCTCTTCATTCTGCATAATTGCTCACCGCCCTTGACTTGTTCACCACTCACCATCACCACTCATTCTTTGGAGTAACATACAAATTATATAAGCAAAGCAAATTCCGACTCAAAACACACAAAAAAAAAAAAGTGGGTTGATCGGTTTATTGGTCACCGTGAGAAACAGTTTTCTTTTTTAGACTGTTTAGGGATGTATGTTACAAACTTGTAACAGGTCAAATATCATCTAAATAGGTAAATAAGACAAAATTCAAAATAACTAAAGAATAACAAATGAAATATCATTATCTACTCACGCGGAAAATATTTGTGAAGCGTAGTAGCATACTAGTCGTAATCCCATCACGTTCAGAAATTACTTGGGAAAATATATCCATCATTTTCATGGACCTAAAAATGAGCCGACTGAAAACACTATACAAGGGAGAGTGCTACTTATCTGCGCACTATTTTGCACTACTAGACGTACTAGTAATACATGCAAACCTATAAATAAAGAATGACCCACTTAAAAGACAAGGCCGTGATTAACGTAGTTACTTAACTAATTAGGCAAATTGGAGTTATTAATCCAGATTAAATTAGTATATCTACTCGAATATCAAGAGATATTATAGAGACAGTACAGAGATTATGCATGAGAGACAACGCAAGAAGACAAAGTCAATTAAATTGAAGTCAATAATACAGCTCCCCTAACCCTAATGCAGGAAGTATTAGGTCTTCATTTTTGTCTCATTTAAAGGAGCAAATAAATGGGGATTTGAATACGAAGATTCCAGGTAGCAGCAAAATAAACACCTATAACTTCCAGCTCATTAACATTGATCAATAAGGCTCTCTAAAGACGGGTCACATTTCGTCTACAATTAAAGTAAAATATGATTCTTTTAAGACGAAAACGTAACCATTTTTTGATAAAAAATTTCCAAAAATATTTCTAAATTATAATGGTTTGTTATTAAAATGGTTACATTTTCGTCTAAAATAAGTCATATTTAGTCCGTTTTAAGCAAGTATACAATGGGAATTGGTGTAGGTGAACATTAACAAACTTATATTATGATTACTAGAAGAGTTAAACGTACTAGTTTTTTCAACATGGGATTGATTTAATTAAAAAAAGCAACTAACATTACTATCATTAGTGCTACCTACCATGTGATCGTGATTGTTAGGAGGGTAACCCACGTAGTCAATGTAATTGTATGACGTGGGACCCATTCTCGAGCCCGAGCTCAAACCTTGACCCTGACCCTGACCCTGGCTTGATAGCGACGAACCATCTGAGGTTTGTGGCTCTTCCTCTATAATAATATTTTCATCTTCTTCGTCTTGAAGCTCGCATTCCAAATTCACTCCAAATAAACGTACCCTTTTGGAATTCCACGATTTTTTGGGCTTCTGTTTAGCATCTACCTTGCCTAAGCAATTTAAAGTATAAATCAAATTAGATAAAATTATACTCACAAGAGTCACTACCACATACGCAGCAACTCTAATTAAACTGATTAATTAATAATTATTAATCGTCTAACTAATGATGTGACATTGAAGTGATTTGATTATTGGACTCCCACGTGCTAGTCTGGTCTGCTACTTAATAATTAGATTAATTTTAATCAGAATCTCTTCACTTCCCTTCCCTTCCCTTCACTAATTATTACTTGTATTTGTTTAATCACAAACTTGATGTCATCCTTATCACTATTAACACTAATTTAGTCACTTACTCACTACTACTAGAATTTTAACACCTCTTCTACTTATTAATATTAATATTTAATTATTAAATAAAGGATGCAAATTAAAAACCTATCCTTTCCTTCCGTTCTATTTATTTATTTACCTATTTATTTTTTATTACTGTATATTATTAATAAGGCGAGTAAAACCATCTTATTCAATAAGTTAAGAGATTATCTAAATGCCTTATTTTAAGGAGAGGATCATGGGTTGGGCACATTTTTCCAGGGCAACTGGAATGTGTTACGCACGCACGTAGATGAGCAGGTGGTACAATCAACCCAAATTCTCTGTTATTATTCAAACTCCTTTTTCTGAGCATGGATCATTTTATAGACATAATTTATTACTGTATCAAAGACGAAAAAAGAAACAAATATGTGTAAACAAGAAAACAAATTAACACCAAATAAATGAGATAGACAATTTGATGATGGTCTTCTTCCTTGTCTTCTCTCATGTAACTTAAAATTATCAAATAAGATCGTGATATATCGCTAATTTTACGTGTTATGTGCTAATACACGTAAAATTAGAACAATATTTGTAAATTATTAAATTATAGTAAAAAAAAAAAAACGGAAGAAAAATACCTTGAGGAAGAAGATTAGTAAAGGCGGAAAGGTGTTGAGACGGAGCGTAGCATTGCTGCGATTGCACCACATTTAGTTGATGATTGTTGTTATAGTAACTCTGATTATTATAACCTTCATGATTATGATTAGGATTATTGTTAATGTTAAAATTATACGAGGACGACGACGACGACCGGGCGGTCCAGCCAATTGTCGGTTGAACCGGTGGATTAGACCCACGACGACGCCAACCGATGAAAAATCGGTCAGGTTCAAACCGATGACGCTCAAACAAAACGACGTCGCCGGCATCAAGTTTCTTCTCCTTAACATACCGACTCCATCCTTTAGTCAACACATAGCTCTGACTACTATTCCAGTAAGAATACCTAAACCTCCAGCACTTCCCGGTCTCATCCTCAAACCCTAGTAACAAACCTCCGCCGCCGGCACCGCCGTCTGAGGCGGTGTTCGCGGCAGCGGCGAGAGGAAGGTACTTTTCAGCGTGTTGTTTTGGAATTACTAGGCGGTTGAGTTTGCCTACGTCGCTAGGGGTTAAGGGTTTTTCAAACATGTGCTCTTTATCGAGAGTGGTAATTGTGGAAGACGAGGCTGTTTCGGAACGGTCCACCATGGTGTTGGCATTAGTGGTGCTGTTGTCGGAATCGGCGTCGTCGTAATTGGTGTTGTTGAGATTGTTGTGGTAGATGAATGGGAAAGGTCTCTGAGGAGTTGGAGTGTACCAAAGAGTATGTGAAGGTTGATGGTTTGATGAGTATTGGTTCATTTTTACTACTAATAATAATAATATTTGTATGGGTCAATTTTTGTTATGATAAGCTGAGTTTATGAGCATAAAGTGAAGAGGGAGAATGGGGGTATATGAAGAGGTAGGAAAGGAGAGAAGGTGGAAATTTATAGTAATTATTTAATTTAATATTATATGAGTGTGAAAATATGAGATCTAATGATATGGGAAAATTAAAAAAAAAAAAGAATGTAAAGAAGAAAAATAGGGATTGAGAAAATGTACGAATGAAGATAGGTGAGGAACCGAGGACCATTGCATTTAAATGCTAACCATTTGACCGGTGTGTGTTTTGATTAAGTAAATTCTTATCTTGTCACACAAAATAAAACCACGTTTACTTGTATGTTCAGTATTAGTAATTACCATTTACAACCAATATAGCAAACATAATTTAGCTTTATCTTTTGATTCTTTTCTCATGTTAATGCCTTACTCATTGTAACGATTTTTTAAAAGTATGGCATAAGATCAATAATAAGAAACAATATAAAAGGATAAATTAAATGTGCCAAATAAGAGGTGTAAACGAGCAAATCTAAACTCGAGTTCGGGTGGTCTTAGGCTCGACTCTAAGCTTGTCGAGTTAAAAATTGAAGATCGAGCTCCACTCGGAAGAATTTGAGCTCCAATCGAACTGAGTTGTAATTATGTTCTTTTCAATTACTCCCTCTTAGTCCCTATTTTCTTCCCATTTCCTTTTTCCACAAGAAATAAGAAAATGAATTTCAACTACACAACACATTACCTCACATGCAATTGAATTTGGAATAAATAAATCTTCCGAAAAGGAAATATGGAAGAAAATTTGAAAAATAAGAAAAAAGAAATTGGGAAAAAAATAGCGTCTAATAGGGAGTACTTGTTTTATAATGTGACTAAATTTTTTTTTTTTTAACCCAAATATAGTTAGAAAATGTTACTCGATGCTATCCAAACCAAATGTTCCATTAACTTTTTCGAAGTCAAACTTCAAAAACTTTGACCACAAATATCGCAAAAAGTATTGAATTTTAAAAGACATAACTTATACTCCCTCATATCTATTCATTTCTTCTTCTATCTATTCTGCTCAAGAAATATGGAAATGAATTTGGATCACACAAAATGCATTTCCACATGAAATTGAATTTGGAGCATACAAAACATACAACCCCATATACAAAAAATGAAAGAGGGAAGAAAACTCGACTTACCCAATAAGAAAAGTGGGAAGAAATGAGTGAATAAGAGGAAGTACATGTAAATTTGTTATGAAATCTTTCATGATATTTATTAGTTTTTTATAATAAAAAGGTCCCGTATAGAGAATATAGAATTTATTATCATAATATAATTAATTATTATAAAGAACAAAATAACATATAAATTAAATAGTACTTGATCCGTTCCGCTTAATTGTTGTCCTTTAATTTGGTTTTGACATAAAGACTAAGGAAAAAGAAGTTGACTGATTAGTAAATGACAAGTAGACTGAATTGAGTGTGGATGATCAAATTGTTGATCATCAAATTCATTCCTACAATAGAAAGAAGAAAAATTGACTGACAACACACCAAAAAATGGATTAGGACAGCAAATGATCGGGGTGGAGAGAGTGTAATTTTAAAAAATTCAAAATTATTCTAAACAAAATACGAGTCCAAACGAGACTTCCGATTCAATCACAATCTCGTTGAGCTCGGGACCGGCTCTTCTTTGGATGAGCTCGGCTCAAGTACGGGCCTGGCTTGAGCATTGTTTGACCAAGCTCGAGCGATAGGATCGAATTTAAGGTCTTGGCGAACCAACTATGTTCATTTACATATATTCCTATCCACTATCATCTATTTGTAATATTTAGAATTGCACTTATATTTTCTGGTTAAAGGTTCATTTTGTACAGTACTTTGTAGTGTATGACTACTATGTAAATTTTTATTTCTAATCATATGGTATAGTTTTTTTTTTGTTTTCTTGTGACATTACGAATAAGATATTAATTAGAAATCGACTTTTTTCATTAATGGACCAAATAAATGTTAAAAATGTTATTTTTATTATTATACACATTATTTAATCTAAATGTTTTAGAATTCTTTGATTCCTTAATTCATGATGTTTTTTAAAGACTCGTATCATCGTTTTTGGTATGATAAATCGATCATCAATCCGTGCACGGAGGTTTGTTCTTGAGGGCGAGATAATAACGCACGTAGGAAAGGCCCAAGTGCATGCTAGGTAATACGTCATGCTATTAAATTTTTGACACCAAGCACATTTAGACGAACGTAGCAACTGATCATGATTCATGAGCCGTGCCCGTGCAGTAGCTTAGAATATTATAAGCTTTATTTCAAACTATTTAATAAATCAAAAACACCTTTAAAGGTAGTAACTTGTAATTAGTACAACACAAGAAGTTGTATCCACAAATCGTACTCGCCTACCCGAACCATTTTCCGTTAGACATAGTTGAGCTATTTCTTGTTTATTAACCAATAATTGAACCAACTTATATGGCTTTAATGTTATTGTTAGATAACTCATTGACAAATCGTGGCGGAATAAAAAAGTGTTCACAAACTCTCGTATAAGAGCGATAGCAAAATTTTGGAGCAATAAATTAAATATTTCCAAAATGATGTGCAAATAGCACCTAGTATTACCCTGAAATAAACTCCGGGATTGAAGTTGTTTTTGCAGGAAATGTAGAACCTATAGAAGTGGCAGCTAGTTGAGAAGAAATTAATGACACATTAGAGTTCAACTCATTGTAGAAGCATGAAAGTAATTAATTGCTTGCAATAAACGGCTGAACAGTGAACATGTATGCACCCTCTTCAAGTCTTGGAAACGAAATTTAATTAAAAAGCTCTAGCTACTATTTGAGAAGCAACCCATGTTACTTGTAAAAGGCTTCTCCTCTCCAGCCAAAAGGCTAAGCTCGTTTGTTTGAGTTTTATAACCCCTAGCCAGGTAGCTAGTAAAAAGGTAGATTATGTCCATGTTATGCAAATAATCTCATGGCATAATTCATTTATTCATCTGAAGAATTAACATTTGACAATATATAAAAAGGTAGAGATTTTTGCACATTGATTGTTATTGTGAGGTGGCGACTTGTTTCCATTTTACGGGGACTTACGAGTGGGTGAGGTGTTAAGGATTGGCTCAAGATGGGAGTGGGTGGAGGATGTGTAGAGGGAGCTGGAAGAGAGCGAGATGGAGGTCTTCATGATGGATTGTTGGGCGTTATGCATGGGAGGCAAGGAACAAATTGGTTTTTGAATAAGCGGAGGTGAGGGCGGATAAGGTGATAAGGCGGGTTACGGAGTTGTTCATCGAAATAAGAGAAGTGGAGTGTGTATTGGGAGTTTAAATGCTGGTGTTAGGGCGTAAGATAAATTAAGGAATGGAGGAGGGCGTACGGTGGAGGAAGCCGGAGGAATGGATACTGAGGATCAACGTTTATGCCCAGGTTATTAGTGAGCCGTGTTAAGGGACTATGGGGGCTATGTGTTGAGACGAGGAGGGAGAGTCAGATATGGGTGATTGGTAGAATAAGCGGGAGTGTTGAGCCTAAAGTTGTGGAAGCAGAAGCGGTTCTGGCAAGGATGATTAAAGCGAGGAATAGAGGTCATAATAACATTATCGTTGATAGTGACTGTCAAGTGGTGACTAGTCATAACATAAATTTTATCGTATTGTAGTAGTTTCAATAATTTCGTCATTTGGTATTTTGCAAATAGGAAGTCTAATCATCAAATCACGCATGAACTTACTAAAATGGAACTAGGAAACAATCTTTGTTTCAAATAATCTTTATCTGCATCTTCTTTACATTGACTAGTGAGCGAGTAACATGCTCCATGGTAGCTTAGAAACTTCTCCATCCCCATATATTATAGTAAAATTAGGAATCTTATACCCGATGAGTATGGATATTTTCTATCAACCCATTCAAGATAAGGTTTTTCAATTCGAATCCTTTGATTTCTACGGTTTCCAGCATTCATACTATTTTATACCCTATGTTTAACTTGCGACATAAATGTCGTTGGACGGTTTTATAAGCTTGTCCTTGATCAGGATTTTGAATAAGGGATACTGGTTAAATGGGTTCCCTTTGCTTTGACATGGGGATTGTTATGGCCTGTCTAGATAAGGTTTTGCCTGTGAAAATATGGATCATTGAATCCAATAACACTAATAACACATTCGTCTGATATCTTAAATTTTGAGGCCTTGAGGTCCATCTATTGCTCATCTTATCATTCTTAAACGGTGGAGGTTGAGTGCAGTTATCACTTGGTGGATGGATAACATTATAGAGATTCAAACCTCCATTCCCCACTCCGAGGTGTGCGCTCAGTGTATGATACCCACATTTACTATTAGGAGAAATTCTACTGGCATCTAATGCTGGCCTCATCGACCGAGTACCATTGTAAGGAATTACTCCCTCAACACTTCGATCTTTAGACACACAGCGCTGATAACCATATGCACTTTGATTATTACCTAAAGGCCTTGATGATTCACCTTGTTTGTGCATCCGGTTTCTAACGCCAGATCATACATTTGGCGCCTCATTTACTATTAAATGAGTAAGTAAAAAGGAATTTCTTGATCTAGACTCACTAAAGCCATTATGAAGGATAGCCCCTACCATGTGCTCATTTATTAATTCTAGTGTTCATTTTTTGGAATCCACCATCCAACAACTTATATAAGCGCTCATTAAAGATATTATGTTTGTGAATCAATGGTTCTAAATGGCTTATGACCTCTCGGGTACATCTTTTGATAAAGCCTTTCTAGTAGTTGTTAAGAGACGTCTTGTAACACCCCCTCTTACGGGGCAAAGGTAATCGGGAATGTCATCATCTCGGTTTTCCGAGGCAATGAATCTAAGTAACGTTTATATAAATAATTGGTTTAGTGAAATACAAAATGAATTACACAATGCGAGTGATACATTAAATGAGACTTAATTACATAGGGATACTAAGACTAGCAATTTACTAGCTCCAATCGTGAATACTCGTCCCGGACCCCCGTATCAACATAACCAACCTGCAGCTACCTGCTCCTCGATATGACCAAAATCATCATATGGATCATCACAGTTGAAAACACTTATGAGTTAGTCTCAAAAATACAAGTGTCTACGATGTGATACAAGTATAATGATATGAAACGCAATGACTTGTACGGATACAATGCAAGTAATGCACGTCTCCATGCACTACCATTCCACCTCCACATAATGGCCGGTGACGGCATCGCACCACCGCCACCAAATAGCAAGATCGCAGTCCTCAAAACAGGTACTCGGGACACGCCCGTGGTACCAAGCCCGGGCACTAACCGAACTCCTGCCAGACGCCGTGACACCACACGAGTCCTGCCATACTCAAGTCATTAACGTACACGTCCCTCTTGGAGTGGGAAACTCCAATAGGCGACCGAAGCGTAAGACGGTCTCTCGAACCGCCTTACGTCTCCTCAACAACCGTACAATCCAACAACAAATTCGCCCATCACATATGTCACAATATGCATACAATATATCAAGTACGATACTTTCTCATGTAGAATGCATTCCCATTTACAATATGCAACTAAATATACCTTCCTAATATCATGTTATAATACAATTCCCACCATAATATGAGACAAATACCAATTACTTTCTATCATGTTGTAACGTAATCTTATCAACAATGAAGTGCATATAAACACCAATATTATTGAAACCGAGTAAATAAAACCCTATTTTTTAGAAACACTATAAGCAACTCGAGATAACACAAACCCGTCTCATAAAACATCTCATCCTACATAAACCACATAATTAACATTACATCATATCCTATACTCTTATAATATAAAATTCCCTTATTGTTACCCTTAATTACCCTATTACAAATTATAGATACTAATTAACATTACCAATAAAACCCTCAAATTTTAGGGTTAAAATTAGAGAAAGCAGGAAAGACAGGATCAATGACTTACAAAGGGAAATCGGTAACTTGGAGTGCTAGATCTACAGTTCCATGTTCCATCTTCATTGTAAGTGGCTAGTGAAGGTTTAGAGAGATGTGGGAGAAAATTTACGATTTTCGAGAGAGAGGAAGAAATGATTTATGATTTTCAAATTCTGATCCCGTCATAAGTTATAACGCCCTCTTGACAAGCACACTAGGTCGAGTGATCCGTACACCCGACCGAGTGCAGCCACTCGGTCGAGTATCCATCATACTCGGCCGAGTGCTCACCTACTCGGTCGAGTACACCCATACCCAGCCAAGTCACTCACTGCTCGGTCCAACAACCTTCTACTTGGTCCACTACGACTCACACTTAGCCTACTATCTACTTTCTTATTCATAATTTATGCTCTAATTAAGGCTAAGGGCTTATCCACTAATCCCAAAAGGGTCCTAAAACCGTCTTATAATACCGAGTATTACAATCTCCCCCTCTTAAGATGAACTTCGTCCTCGAAGTTCGCCTCGGCTCTCTTTCCTAGCGCTCCCGAGAATTTTTATTTCTCACACCCTTAACGAACTAGTCATGTTCTCATCTTCATCCACACTCTTTCTATGTCTGATACGCTTTACTTCCCACTTTCACTAAGTCTCACACACTCTCGCCAAGTCCATTTGTATTAATCATTAATCCAACCACTCTTATGCCTTGCCATTCTAATCATGTGAATCCAAATTCCCTCATCACTCAAGTGTTCCTTTTTTTATTCCTCCCTCTTCTATTTCTGTGCTCTTTATTCTTTGAATTTTCAATTTATTACGCTCACTCCCCTAAAAGGGAATTTCGTCCCGAAGTTCAAAAGCCCAAGCATCGGCGATCACCATTTCGTGATGTTCAATTCCTAAATGGTCAAAATTAATCACATTACAATTTCATTGTTCAGTATGATTTCCTGACTTTACCCTCCGTTCAGTTAACTCAATCAATTCGGATAATTCCACATTTCCAATACTATAACTCTAGTTCCCATTGTATTCACGAGGTTTTTTTCTAAAGCTTCTCCAAGACTTATTACATACACTTAAATTCTACCTACAAGTGAATCCTTACATAGCTTTCTAAATTTCCGTCGTAGCTAGAAAGGTCGAGCTCAAAGTTGGAGTTTCAATCTCGCATGCAATTCCAATTATATATCATGGATTACTCTAACCCTATGAGCACACAAGGGTTATAAT
>JAOWBH010143021.1:0-21924 GCA_028566215.1 Silene coronaria | reverse complement strand
ATGTAAGCATTATCATTAAAATACCAACCAATACAAAGTTTAGTTACATATAACAATGAGTAACTCAAACACCATCACTATACACTATATATTGTATTTGATTTCACCTAATAATGCTATAATAATTTGCTTAAGTGCTATATTATTACTCCTATATATTTGTCTTAAAGACAAATGTGAACCTGGCTCAAGTTTAACCCTAACATGACCCCAACCAACTGGGTTAGAATGAGGCTCATGGACGGATGAGGGCTGCTCCACTCAACCTGGCTAGTGACCATGTCTAACCAGCCCGACACGTGTCCAATACCTAAATGATCAATTGATTTTTTTATTTTTATTTTTAATCTTTTTGTTGTTGAAAATGACCAATTGATTTAGAAAGCGAAATAAAAGATTTGCTACGTCTTCTACTCTTCTTAGAGCCCCGCCTACCGGCTACCAGTAGAACATAAAAGGATGGGAGAACCCAAGATGTAAGTGTGAGCCTTCCAATAGGGGACTATGTCAATGTTTGTACAAGAATTGCAAATATTTCTGTCTTTCTTCCCCTAATATGTTGGATGCCTCATATTCGCAGACGGTTCGACTCCTACAACACTTTCAAAGAGCTGAACAGACATAATCTAAAGTACTGCGGTTCTACAACCCTTTTAACAGCTTTCCACAACAATCTGCCATAGCATACAATTACGCGATATTACTTGCCCCCACAAAACTTGGAAAATGAAGATAAGATGGCCATAGATAATTAGATACACTAAGAGGTGGGAAGAGAGTGCCTAAAGTTACAAAAATTTGGATATCCTCTTATCTATTATCATAACGATGATACCGGAAGTTTAGTCACTCGGCTTTTCCTTGATTTGCAATATGATTGGAGATGTTCATCATCAATGGTGCCCAAACTAGATAGCCGGACACCATAGTCTTCCAATCTTCGAAGGTCTCGGGGAATTGGTGATTGCCAAATCCCGTCCCACCAAGCCGGAGGGAGTAGTGGTGTATAAGCACACTGGCTGGCTTGACCATGACAACTCAATGGCCCGGCAAATTTGTTCCATACATGTCCCCATCCAATTTGATTGCTCAACCCGTTTGAGAGCAAGTTACTTTGAAAGCTGCTTAGGAACGAAAAGTCGGGGTTCGTGCTGGAATTCTCATCTGAAAAATCAGCACGAGGGAAACAAGACAGATATATTAGATTTGTATATGGCTTTTATTTCTCCAAGAATAACGAGATCAGGAATGAACCAATACCGAGGCTCCTAGCAGCAGCTAGTGCTGCAATCAACTGAGCGTATGTAGTTCCAACTCGCCTCTGTGCCCCGGATATAACAGCATGTTTAGCTCGTGATGCAAGAAAAAAGTCGACAAATGCAACCCATCTAGGTGCTGGGCCCCAATCCTTTACCCGGAATCCTAATATACGTGACTTGCTAACCTCAACCGATATATTTCCTCGAAAAAGTTCATGATCGAAATGAAGAACCTACAAGGACACAGACCAAGTTATAGTTAGCACACACAAAAGTATAGCTCAAATGTTCAATGCCAATCTAAAAAGTACCACTTCTATTCTATTGGATTCACATCATTTTCCTTCTTGGAGACATTCATGTTTTTCATTCCCTACATTTTCAAGAGGGTAAGAAATGACCCCAAAAACACTCCCATGTGAGTATGGGCCATTCTTCTCGCATAGTTTTCATCTCATAAACTTGGACAGACCATAAAAAAGTTTACTTCGAACTGAGCAAAGAATTCTGTTACAGGTTTGAAAACTAAAATTTCGATATAAAGGGGTACCTCTGCAAATTCTTCTATAGTTGGCTTGATAGTGCTTATGAAAGAGGGGGTGTCTGAGACCAAAACCACCTTGGGTCTTCCCACCATCTCTGAATTCTCCATCGCTTTTCTAAGGCAGCTTAGTGCCGCTTGCACTGCCCGCACTGACCTAATACAAGAACAAATCAACAAAGTACACCGCCTCAGTTATTCGGTCCAGAAAACGCTTTTTGAACGCTAAAGCAAAAAACATATTGTTGGCATGGACATTTCAACAGAGTAATAAAATTTCAATGACCTCCGCATACTATTGAAAATCATGTTTTAACAGGGTTCAAATGTTATGTTTCTTACTAACTTCCATTAAGTGGAGTCAAATGGAAACCAAAAGTCCGAAACCCAGTTTGTTGAAGTTCAAATAATGTATTTGGAAACTGAGGTAGAAATACTTGCAAGGAAATAAGAATAGATGAATTATACATGGATTGGGACAGTAAAATAAATAAATAATACGGAGTACTACCAAATGAACATAAATAAAACAAAAATTGATGCACATAGATTTCAATATACAAGAACTCCAGAAAAGCAGGGATACCACTGTTTCACTGGAAGTCAATGACAGCTCAAATTCAAAATAAAAAGAGCAATAAATACTGATTTGTTGAAATCGGTTCACTCGACTAAATAAAGCTCCTTGCTACAGATGAGCCAGTATATCTACATGGATCCCATCTCCCATGACACCATAAAGCAAAATTGTTTTGTCCATTATGCCTAATTTTAATGTCGAAAAAATATAAAATACATATTTTTGTATGATATGACAGAAATTTCAACGGGCATCACAAACAGATTTCTGGTTCTACCGCTATCATTACGCCATAAATGCGGCTAATACTGACTCAAAATGTGGTAGTTGTAGCGTTCAAAACCTTAATAAAGCGGCGGCCAGATATAGCCCAAATATAAATATAATTGTTTACACTGTTAGACATACATACTTATTAAGGGGATCATTTTGGCGTCATTTTGAAAATCTACCAATGCACTTGCAAATAAAGTGGGCCTAATATCTATTAAGCATGAACTTTTGCCTCAACAACTTCCACTCTTCGATATGGTCCCCACCGCCTCACATATTTCAAAAGGGTTATTTCACAAGAATACTCCAAACTACAGACGGTCTTCTCAAAATACTTTAAATTTTAATTTAACTCACAATATATCATACTATAACTCTCCTCATCTTATATTGCACTTGGGGCAATTTTAACCTGTAAAAGAAGGTTAAAACTTAAAAAGCCATGTGGATCCTTTACCACCACTAAATCACCATTCCAAACACCACCCCCACTTCCTTCTTCTCCATTCACTAAGTTAAAATGGTCGCCAGTACGACATTGTCCAATCTCGAAACGCTTGGCCCTCTGATTCATAGGCGGTATAGCTAATAGTTTCATGGAAGCTTTAGGAATCGGTACAGAGCCTTGGAATCAGAGGAATTGTTCTGTTGCAATTATAAAGCAGGAGAAGGAACTATGTCCCTAGAACTCGCATGAATGTTTGAATCAGACACTGAAGGTTTGGCTAGTGAGCCAAGTAGAAACATGTCTTTCTTAATGTCGTCATTTTGGGATATGCCAACTTGAAGCAAATTAATGTTCAGTTGTCATCTTTAATCAGACACATAATGTTGCTATACTTATTCCACCTTCCCTGCACAACCTCATCAACACATATGCAGTGGCGACCCGCGACCGTCTTCCGTCCCTTCTCCGACGATTATGGCAAACCCTAGATCCCATATCAATATTGGGAAAATACATGGGAATGTCGTTAAGGTAGTCCGCGAGGCGGGTGAACAGAGAGGTATGAGTGTCCGTTATTAAATAAGGCATAGGTGGTTGTGGTTGTGGTTGTGGCTGTGGTGGATAGTGGCGGTTGTGGTGGGGTCACGATCTGATGAATAAGGGTTGGCCAGGTCTGAGTATGTTTATAAGAGGGAGAAGAAGGGGGTGACTTGCTAAAGAGGTAGCCGGTCATCCGCGTGTAATATGAGAAGATGAGGGCAATTCTATGGTTTATTGTGAGTTAAAATGAAGTGCAGAGTATTTTACGAAGACCCTCAATAGTTTGGGGTATTCTTGTTAAATAATCCTATTTTAAAACCAAGCAATCCTTCTAAGGGTTGTACACTTGTACCTATGTTACTTCAACACCTCAGTGAGGCTACATGTCGTGTATCCAAGCTCCGACACGACACCACATTTCGAATTTCTATATAGGCCAAAATCATGAAACGTTTTTCCAAACAGCCATATTTCACTCTCTAACACCATGTCACATCAAAGCTGGGATCTTGGCCAATGGCAATAGAAGATGGGATTTTGATCCAATAACCTCGAGGATCCGCAATGGTGAGGCTCCCCATATTTTATCTCTCTTTTTCTTATTCGTCCACCTCATTTTCCACTAATTTTTCCATCTACCTTCCTCAATACATAACTACATCTATGCAACAATGGGGTTCCCCAACAATACTAATTTACATATAAAAATTTGGGAACCTCCCCAAAAGAAACACAAATTACCCTTACTTTTTATTTGGGAACCTCCCTTAAAAACAGTGAAGCCTCAAATTATGGGGAGGTTGGTGAAACAGTTGGGTTGCTCATTTGAGGAAAGAGAATGCAAATAGGAAGGTGATTTTTCCCCATTGCGGATTTACTTACAAGTATTTAAGAAGTGGCTATATGCATCCTATCATTCAAGGAGAACCCAATCCAACTCCTTCCAGTATTTCCAACAAGAAACTGGATAGATACTCCAATGCAAAAGAAACATCACATTCCTTCCATTATGCTACAAAAATGTTGATGGAGATTTACTTTGAAGAAAAAAAATTATTGTTACTGTCGCAGGGGTAAGACTGCAATAACTGCATACATCAACCATCATAGGAAATTGGAAGAAAAACCCACTATGATATTGCTCTGTATTCACTAACTTGTCTTACCTACATGTAGGAAACTGACATAGATTACGCAATTAAAATACTTATTTCTTAACAATACCTATTCATCAGCATTCGCATATGGAGTGTGATATCTGGATCTCCATTGTTAGCTAGAACAGACCTTACTGCAGCTTCAATGCTCACTGAAGGAGAGATAAGTAGTCGCAGTAGCTCCCCAAAAACATTAGGTCTGGAGTTAACTTCTGGCTTTCCAAACAACTCAAATGCGGCACTTTTCACCTCAGGATGTACATTCTTCAAGAAAAACTGAGCTGCCACAGCATCTGTTGTATTTTGTATCCTATTATGAAAACATAAATTACTAAATTTATAGATGTCGATAAAATCAAAAACATCACACCAGTGCCTAAAAGGCTTCCGCCGGTGGAGGTTGGCCCTACTCAGCCTCACCCCTATGTAACCGACACAGAGATTGATTCTGAATGAAAATTGTGGTGAAATGCCAGTATACAACTACTACTTCACAATATGCACAACTAATTTACCGAGTCATTTTGCTTCATTTCATCATAATCCAAAATCAAATCATCAATAACATCAACAAGAAAAAATGCTTTCAGTTTTACCAGATAATTGGCTCTTGCCACTCTCTCCAATTGCCGCAAAGGATGTTAGTATGTGATGGCTTCTGAAAGTCATCGACACGGACAACCAAATCACGGCCATATTTTGACATACAACCATTACGTCTCCAAAGACGTTTGACCTCATTCAGGGTAAATGAAGCATTTGTGTAAATAATATAGTCGCCAAATGGATATTTGCCCCTGGAATGAAAGTACAGTTGTTAATATGACTTAATAATGGCCAAAACAAAATGCTAAAACATGTTTCTTTTGTCATCAACATGAAACAGCAATGTCGAACAAACACGATAGAAACCGGTCAGAAACTTATATCTGATTTTCAGTAGAAATTTCACATATTTAAAACCCAAAAAAGAGAAGGAATAAACTAGTACAGAGTAAATTTTTTAGTATCAACTTCAAAGAAATAAACTCAATTTAGGCCTTGTTTGGATACAAAAATAGAAAGGAAAGGGAGGGGAGGGGGAAGGAGGAAAGGGAAAGGGAGGGAAGGGAAGGGAAGGAGAGGGGGAATGGGAATGTTGGATAAAAATTCCCTCCAAATCTTTCCTATGGTGGAGGGATTTTGATTTGCCTTGGAGGAGGGAAAATGGATCCCTCCCCCTCCATTTCCCTCCACCCTTATTTGCTAACCACACTAGAGATTTTAAATCCCCTACTCCCCCTCTCGTTTTTTCCCTTCCAAAATCCAAATCCCTCCATCCAAACACACACGTAGAAATTAGAATCACTCGAAAATACCAACTCATTTAGAAACGCTATTATCAATGACGCAACGACACCAGAAATGAAAGCAAACTTTTTGGTAAACCGTCCCAACGGTAAGCTATGGAAAGGCTTCCAAGGATGAGGTGATCTTTTACAGTTTCAAGTTATATCTAACCCAAGACCTCAAAACCTCGCCACGTCTTACCTTAACTTGGTATAGGACAATCTTATTCAAAACTTCCAGGGGGAAGAAAAACAATCATGGTTGGAGAGAATGTGGGAGAACTATCTAATGTTAAAAACACTAATTCCTACACCCATCAAGTACATCTAATAATATGCATACATGTAAAGGAAAGGCTTCAGAGAGAACCAATATGCCTGGTTTGCCCGATAATCAATGAGCGATTCAACATGATGCTTAATGCCGCGCCAGTTAAAATCTTGTACATTTCATTCCCAAATCCAGCTTCTGATGCCTTAGCTATGACAAAACCATGACGACAAAATTGTTCTGGAGGGAGCTGCCTTATTCTTGCAACGCCTGAAAACAGCATAGATATAATGTAGAAACCTCACTACAGTAACTGCTTTAGATCCAGGTAAGCTCTCTGGACTAAAGGCAATTTTCAAGAAAATAAATAAATAGGCTAAACAAAATCCGTTACGTCAATAACATTGCTTCAAAAGTGTACCGATAAATCATATTTCATATAAGAACTCCCTGTGCCAAGATGGCTACCACCACCAATAGAATTTGGCAGATTTTGACTAATCTCATAACTTACATAGTTACATCATTTGTGTACTCTTCTAATTTGTAAATTCTATATTTCCAAATTGACTTAATCCGAAATTTGGATCAAAAGTGCAATATTACTTCCCTTTGAGTGAATAAGCCTCATTTGACATTTTTTGTGGAGAGAAAAAAAGGTCAATTGAGACTTCTTCACTAAAATAGAAGGCATCTTCCGAGTTACAAACTTGAATGTTGAGCCCCAAGATCAGTTTTCAACATAGATACAAAAAGACCACCTTTATCTTTAATCATATTCAAGGGATTTTATTTTATCACAGAAAAAAATTTAAGTAGAATAAGGGTAATTGCTAAGGGAGTAATATAGCTGAAATAAAAACGGTGGAGAGTCGTGGCCGACTAGAGGCAGAGGGTGGAAATGAGGAAATCAGTCTAACAGTTACCTACCCCCTCGGCTCCCTCCCATAGTAATAAATTACCCCATATGGGAATAATAGTTCCCCATCACCTCCACCATCGCATTCTTCATTTTTCGTTTGTTTAGAGTTCTAAAACCCACATATAAAGCAAGCCCCGAAAAAGAATGGCACATTCCCTACAATAACTAAGATCCATCCCCATAAATTCTCAAATTAGCCTCATACCAAACATAATGCTCTAATCATTACCATGCTCTTTGTGTGAGAGGATTACAGAATTATAATCCACCATCTCAATTCTCAATGATACAAGCTAAAACCTTAAAACCCTTCAGCTTCTAAACTCAAACTCAACAATTCCTTCACCTAAAACATTGTATAACACTACTTATATATACAAAAATACTCCCTCCGTTTCATTCATTAATTAACCTATCTTTTTCTTTGTGAGATTATTTTAATTAAATGTAAACAAATGATCGTGACAGGGGGAGTAGTTCTTTCTACTGTCATTAGATGAAAGCTGAAATGTTTCTTGCAAATTATTGATCACTTATCAAAAACCACGAAAATATCATGACCGTCACATAACACAACACAACGCCCAAACAAAACAAAACAAAAAAACAAATATACTCCCACCATCTCAATTATTTCTTTTTAATTTTGGCACAAAGACCAACGATACGAGTGAGAACCTACTGCTAAAAATATTGTCAACTTGTACGTACTTAAAACGGAAACGTGAAGAAATAAAGTAGAAAATAATAATACCATTAAGAAGAAAATGATGATGAATCAATCTTCTAACACGAAGAGATTCTTTCCAAGCAGCAAAATCACCTTTATAAACATGACCCATTTCTTCAACAGTAGCACAAGACCCATGATTATTTCTTAAAGATGAAGAAGAAGAAGAAGAATTGATTAGATTAATATCAGGGTCATTTACAGAAATTGAAATTATATTTGAATCTGGGATTTTCTGAGGAAATACAACTTCAACTGATGGATCAACAAGCCTCACACTAATTATCATAAACCCAATTAATGTTAATATTCCTATTATTATTAGTACACATTTTATGCTTAGTAATAGTAATCTTTTCTTGGATCCAGTTATTTTCATTTTTGCTTTTGATTTTTCAGAAAATTAGTTGAAATAAACTTGTTGTTTTAAAGAGGAAAAAACATGGGATTGTATATTTTTAAGGTAGATTTTGTGTGTGGAATTTTTGACGAAAATGGCTTTATGAAGGAGAAGGTTAGGCGAGGGAGGATGTGTTTATCAGAAAGGTAATTTGGTCAGTTTGGTGTTTGTGGAAAACTGTACACAATTTGAAGGGAGGTCACAAGTCAGGGGGATCACGTGGATGTTTTTAAGATCTTGTGTTCTGTCTCGTTGTTATACCACCCAAAAATCCTTACACTTTAAAAAGAAAGAACCCCTTTGTTACTGTAGCTATGAATAGTGCCAACCCAAACCAAAACTCCACCGTTGGATTGCACAGCTGTTTGATCTCTGCCCTCCATTCTCTTTTACTTACAGTCATCCCACCTTCCTTTTTACGACAATTATTGTACTCCATTACTTTCCTCCACTAACTCCCATCTCTGCCTCCCTCCATTTTTACGCTCTAGCTGGTCCCAGATGGTGACGATGATGGCGGTGCTGCTACTGACTTCTGATCTATCGATTTGCCTATTCTCATTGTTGGTTAGTACTCATTATTTTTTTGGAGTTACTCTTATTTAGTGGGTTTTTGCTTCTACAATCAATTTTATTCTTCTTCTTGGTTGGATTATTCATTGTCTCCTGGGTTTTTTCTTCTTATTATCGTTGTTTATTCCTCTTTTTCAATTCTTTTTTTGGTCAGTCGATTGGAGCCATGGAGATGCTCCGGGGGGCTGGAATCTTTTTCGACTTTCTGTTTCGGTCCTAAAAGGTAAGCGATTTGCCTAGGTATTCATTTTTCTGATTGATGTTGTATTGTGTGTGTTGAATTATTTATTTTGGGGTTAATTTTAATTTCCGTTATTGAATTTATTTGTTTATTTAGCAAAGATCTCTTGTTACCCTTGAACTTTTAGGTTTTCATTTATTTCTGGGATTTTCCAATTTCAGAATCGTTATGTCGTTCTGGGATTTTCCGCTTTTTAGAAACGTTATTGCTACACTGTAAGTTTTCTTTTCGATTTTTTTCCATTTTTGGCTCTTGGATTGGCGATTTCGCTATATTTTCGATCTCGTTTTCCTTCTTTTCGTTTCTCTTGCTTATCTTTTCGATTTTTTCTTCCTGTTTTGACTCCTTATAAGGTGCTCATGGGGCTGGATTTCTCGTTTGTGCTTCAGTTTTGGCTCCTAGATTGTGTTATTTTGTCTCAAATGTGAGTTTTCTTTTCGTTTCTCTTGCTTATCTTTTCGAATTTTTCCAGTTTTGACTCTGTTAGCCTTTTATGTTTGTTGCTGACTTGTTAATGTTTAAACGTGAATAAGGTTATGAAAATGTTGGGAGACATATTTGTTTAATGTGAATGCTTTATTTGCATTAGTGAATTCTTGTTATTAAAATGCAGTGGCCTAATGGCCTATTTATACTCTCACTATGTCGGTTAATATGGTTAACCACCATATGATGATTATTCTAGATGATAACGCTTATTAGTTTTTCTACAATAGTTAGCATACATTTCTAGGTTTTGCTAGAGTTTTCTACACAATCTTGAATTAAGTAATGATTGAGTGATGACCCGAGTTCAAAATTCATCGACATAGAGCTACCCTTGCGGCTCAGGTAACACAAATAATTAAATAATTGATCTTGTATAGAAAAAAAGTGTGAAAAGAGTCATGAATAGTGCCAACCCAAGCCCAATCTCTACCGTCCAATTTGCCCTTTAGATCTAAGCCCTCCATTTCTCTCTTACTTTCCCAAGCACATCTCAGTGTTCTCACTTCACTACTCGGCCCCTTCTCTCCTCCCTAATCCTCGATCTCATCCACATCTTCAATCTTTGGTTTTGACATCGATCAAATGAACGCCTTTGCTTATGATGATTGCGACCTGCGTTTGGATTTTTTCAATCGGAATGGTAGGTTGGTTTTCCGGCGGAATGGCTCGATTATTTAATACGCACTTGTTTCCTTCAGTCTCCAGTATGAGTTATTCCTCATTATCATATTATCTGTTTTTTTCCAATTACGGTTGCTGTTTATTTTTCTGGTGATCGTCCGGCTGCAGACCAGGCTATAGGCGGTACCATTGGTGATTCTCAGATCCCATTTTTTCCTTAATTAATGCTTTTAGCTTTCCGTATCCTGATTCTAGATTTATATATTTGGAGTTTGTAGGTCGCCAGTGGAACAATAATTTGTTGGAAAT
Organism: Silene coronaria; assembly: GCA_028566215.1. Taxonomy (NCBI): domain Eukaryota; kingdom Viridiplantae; phylum Streptophyta; class Magnoliopsida; order Caryophyllales; family Caryophyllaceae; genus Silene; species Silene coronaria. The sequence continues at coordinate 11,242 of JAOWBH010143021.1, read as the reverse complement.
TGTTTCGAGTGTGGCGGCAGCCTGACTCCTGTTGCGTGTCCTAATCATTACGGTAATTCCTATTGTGTCTACTTTCAACTTATATTTTGTTTGTTTGTTCGATCTGGCATAATAGAGGAAATTCTACTTCAGTTATAACACCGTGAATTTAGGCTTTGGCCATGGTTACTTTTTGCCCGGAGTCTCAAATTTCCTGTAATATTGCACGTTTGTAGTTGAGCAGTTGGGTCTTATTTTATGAAGTAAGGTACGGTAGTAGCTTTTGAAGAAAACCAAACCCCGTTGTCACCCGTTCCCTTTCTTGTCACAATGTTTCTTTTTGTGGGTCTTTTTTATCTGCATCTCTATTATCAAGGCAGTCCAATTTGCTTTAGTTTTTATAGACCATGTATTGAGAATCTGGTGTTGTAGTGTTAGGGTTTGGTTTTAAAGAATGTGTTTACAATTGTCTGCTTCCTTTCGGTGGCCTTGTGATTATATCTTGCTTACCTAGGTGTTTATTTTGCTTATTTTTTTGTTTGGTTTGGGACGGGTTCATGTATTATTGAGAGAGCTTGAATCTTTGATCCTATTAATGATTAGTTGAAATGGATGTCTTTTGGTTTGTTTTATGGGGCTTTATATGAGTGGATAGGCAATTTGCTCATCTCATTTTGTTCTTCTGGATTTAAGATTCCCAGGATGGAATGTTTTGACGTATTTTGTTTCCCATGTTCTTATTTTTGTGATTAGTGATCTTCTTGATTTTGGATATGTTAGTTTTTAGTTGTTATTTGCTGACGATTATATTTCTTGTTGATTTATGAACTTGATTATTTGTAGGGCGGGTCGTGAACTGGTGGGTTTGAGTTACTTTATTATCCATTTAGTTTGCCGTTTAGCTCTACCTGTATTGCCCTTTAATAATTCGTTAGGTTTTGGTCTTACATATTTGCGATTTGTTATTTACTGAGTTTGTTGATTTGTTAGTCTTTAGATGTTACTTGGTAAGAGTTATTGCGTTATTATGGAAATTCGTTTTCGTTGTTTCCTTCACAGTGAGATCGACTCAAATGAGATCTCAGTTTTTCGAATTTTTTGTTTTTTTCAGTTGTGGCTCCTTATAAGGTGCTCCTGGGCTTCTCTTTGCCAGATTTTCCGTCTCAATAATGCAGGTATTGTTTTTATTTCTCTTGCTTACTTTTCTCGTTATCGTAATTCTGGCCTTTTTCGATTCTTAGAAGCATTATCGTTATTCTGGGGTTTTTTGCTTTTTACTTATTTATTAGTGTGTAGATCCGCTGTCCTCGAGTAAAGTTCACTATTTTCTTTGCTAAATTATAGCACATGTGGCCGTTTTCATTCACAGTAAATTTTGGTTGCGCGATTTGATTGAGTTTTATCGATCTTCTAGGGTATATTCCCCTTTTTCCAAATCAGATGTAATCCTTGACTTTAATTTGAAGTTCCCTTTTACTTTATTATTATGTTACTGAGATTATAAATGAATGCTAATAAGCCTCAAACTCTCAAAAGTATGCTACTCCTTTACACTAATTCTCCCTTTTTCTTTTGTTATTCTCGTGTTCAGGTCATTTTTTCTTACACTTTATGATCTGGGTTTTATTTTCCTCTTGTTTCCTGGGATATGAGTGTAGTTTGTCATTGTCGGAAGCATAAATAATCAATTACTTTGATCTATTTCAGATCGAGTTACAGAAATTTGATTACTATGAGCATTTGTGTATTGATTGTAATACAATGTTTTTTTAGATAAACCTACCAACTTATCTTAGGTTTTTGTCATTCATGAGTAGTTGAGATGATCTCTGCTTTTTGGATGTCAAATTATATGTTTGTAAAAAGAACCTTGATCATTTACTTTACAGGGAGTGGTGGAGATTGGGTGGAGGATTTTTCAGGTGTGTTGCATGTAATTATTGTCAAATCATGATATGTGACATCATGAACTGAAACAACATAAAATTGTGCATTGGATGGTGTTAGGCAAGCTTTGGCCCTCTAGAGGTGAATCATGAGATAAAACAATATAGAAGGGTGCGTCTTTCTATTAGCTGATAGCCTGATACTCTAGGCAGGATTTAGTTGTGTAATAATGAGGATGTGGTAAAGTAAATGATTTCTGAACGCATAATTGATAGAGATTCTTCGGACACTGCCACATGGACTTAGTTTAAGTGGTAATTTGAAAGCATGTGGTAGCATATCTTCTGATCATCAGACTTTTGTCATGTGGGTTTTGCATCAGATTTGACGTGTTTGGCCGGAGTTGGGGACTAAAGATTCTAGGATTTATATTATTGCACATTTTTGGCTGTTATGGTGATTTTGTTGTCATAGTGTGAAAGTAAAAGTTCTCATCAACTTGTTGATTTTGTTGGTGTATTTGGTGGGGAAGAGCTGTACCACGCGCTCAATTTACATTTGTTTCGATTAGCTTCTTTAATGTGAGATGCGTGGTCATTCTTCTTTTTGAATTTGGACTACTTCCTGGATTGTGTAAAGACTGATGAAGTTAGCGTAGTTTATTAGGTTTGGCTAATTGGCTAAAACCAAGAGTTTTGTACGCCAAAAGTTTATAGGAACTTCCTTCTTTATCACATCATGTCTCGATAAATTATTTACAGTTTTCCTAATTAACTGGCAAAATTATATGTTTATTATTAGTTTGATAGGAGAAAAAATTATAGCTTGACAGTTTGGCAGAAGAAAAGCTAACCTAAACCTAATAATTGTTCCTGCTCATAGTTTGATAGTTTGATAGCGAGTTCGTGCTCGAATAATTTGAGTCATAACGAATTAACCTTTTCTTAGGTTTGGGTAATTATAGTTTCTTCAATTTACCTCGTAGTTGAGTTGTTCAATGTGATTTTCATAAATTAAGTTCGAAGATACAGTTTCTACACTTCCCTCCAAAATAATTGTTTTGTTTCATATTTATTTCATTATGGTGTATGATTTGAAATACTACTGAGATAAAGGAATTCTTGACTACGTATTAATAATTTTTAATTTGTCAATTATGAGTAATTGATTTCTCGCTGATGGTTAGATTGAATGAGGTTCACATGAAAAATAATAATCTTATAAATAAAGTGTCGTATGATATTTACAATGGTGATAGTGCTTACTTCCTCCGTCCAATCATTTGTTCACCCTTTTTGGGTACTTTGTGAAGATATTTTAATATTAGGTAAACAAGTGACTGAGGCGGAAGGTGTAATACCTAAAGTCCATGGACCGATTTGATAATTTTTTCTTATGAAATGGGATTGTGACATGTTTGAGAGCATTTTGTTATTTTGATGAACAAAGGTCGACACTTTCTCCGGAATTCATTATCAAAATGTTTATTGGAATGTTGAGTTGACCTGCTTAGGTGGCTATTAGTGTTTCTTGTTATCGTTATTCTTACTTAATTTTTGGTTGTTATTATGGTTTTGATTTACTGTTTTAATTTTTGGCTGCTTATAGTTTTTAAATCAAAGTTCGGGAAATAAGTTTAGTGCCGACTGACGGAAGGATGAATGAGAACCCAGTTTAGAAAAGAGGTGGGTAAAGGCATGTCTCAGCGCTGTCACTGAAGCCAATGGTAATTAGTATACTGGTTAGCTCTCCTTAGGACATCTCTAGCTGTGAAGAATGATTAACGGATGAAGATGGATTTCCAATCCTTAGGTCAATCGAGCCTCAAGGCTGCTATCTTGGTCGTCATAAGGTGGGTAGTTGCCTTTTCTTTGATATTTGGTTATATGATAACTTATTTTTTGACTGCCTTAGGATATTTTGATTCAGGGGTTATATTCGTCTTTGATTTGTTTGATACAGGACTTAACAACATTTTGTTATTTTTTGTTGATTACCCGATAGCATAGGGCGAACTGAAGGTAGTGGAACTGTGGAAATAAGAAATAACATTGTGGATATGGATTGCTGATAAATGTGATAATGGAATCGAATTAACTGACTTAAAAATTAAAGTTTTCAACTGGTTAGTTCCCCGCATCCGCTTTCAAGCAGTTTTTTTATTTTCTATCATACAAGCTTGGTTTGATATAGAATCCACTCAATCTGCTTGTGAATTGTTAATAATTTCCTAGCTAGAAGTTACATTCTTGTATATACTTCAGAAAAACACCCTATTTGGAGAGTCGGAGGGACATGAATGATGGTCTTAGCCTCTTAGGGAAACTGTATTGGCTATTTGCTATAGTATTCAGTTTCAGTCTCATGGATTTTTTGATTCTAATTTAGTGGCTCTTGATCTGTGTCTATCTGATTTGCTAAAGAGTACTCCGTATTTGGTTTCATCTTAAATAGGTTCCACCATTGTCTATTTTTTAGAAGTTTACACTTGATGATGGCGTTTGATTGGTCATATTTATGGTGTTGTAGAAAGGCAAGTGTTGTGGAAAAGGATCAACAAGAGGACTAACAGAAACATGTGAGAGTTTATTTGGCATTGAACCTATAGAAGCATAATTCATTCTTAGCTGGCCTGTAACTGAGATTCTCTTTGTGCGTTTGCAAGCAAGTTATTATTAGGTTTATGGGATTGGTCTTGTCTCGTCTTCTACAAAGTATGTCACAGGACATCACTGCTAAAGTGCCTCTGTATTTCTCAAACCCTTGTAACAAATGGCAAACGCCCATTACATTTGGAGCAAGCTGGTGAAGTTTATTTTTGTCCATCTCTTGAAATCAAGTACCCCTAACTCCTTTTCTTGAATCTCTAGGTTCTCAGAGGGTCTTGATCATAAAGGGTAAAGGAAACGAAGCTTTTGTTGAGTCTTGCCGTTCCTTGTAATCTTGTGGTAAGTTTTTTTTTTTTTTTTGGTTGCTTAGATTTGATAGGCCGTGTTAATTTTGGGAGGATGTTTATTTTTTGGTTATATAGTTTGAGTTTTTGGACAAGTTATCTAATTAAGGTCATTTTGGGCCGGTTAGCTCTCGATCTATCACAAAAAATGGGTTTTGTGGTAACAATTTCGCTCCTTTATAAATCACGATGTCAAATAACGTGCCTACTTTATGGAAGTTTGTGCTATACACTAGCTCATTGATCAATTCAGTTGAAATGGAAATTCAGTTTGGTTCAAGATATAGATTACTTTATAGATTATTTTACAAGTAGATCTCATTTTGGTGTTGAATATCAATAAGAGCAAATAATTCATGTTTCTGAACACCCGACTACTTTTGTGAGGAAGTTTTGTTCAGCTATTGAGTGGATTTGCTCAGAACACATCTGGTTGTTTTACAAGAAAAATATACGATTTGTTTGAGTCAACCTCATATTGTATCCTATCTGCAAATAACCATATAAATACAATATCTTTTGTAACATAATCCATGGAGATCATAGGTAAACCATAAGAAAATCTGAGTTACCATGAACCAAGTCTCTTTAAAAGGATGTTGAGTGTCTTTTTAGTGTGCATTGTTATCTTTGTGGTGGTCTTGGAAAGGTGCAAGTGAGTGAAATTGAATCCTTTTGTGAATACAGCGTTGGTTTTCATTTTCACTTGGAATAATGCAATAACATGGCCTGGATTGAGAGCTATTAAGCAATGAGTAAGTTCAGGTCATACACTGTACAATAGTGCATTCTTCTGCAGGGGCTGTTTGCAGCAGCCATAACTTAAGTTGTAGACCTGATATGGTGGTGATTCAAAATCCATTATTTAGCTAAGATCCCAAGCTTTCTAGGTACATAAGCTTCGCCCATATCCATTAAGTATAGCATGAGATATGATGCAATGAAGTTGGCTCAATTCTGCTGAGATTCCAAGAATAGTTCGGTTTTCCTGAACTTGATTAATTAGCATGCTTAGGATTAATTGGCTGCCTTGGTCATGAAATTCTGTAGGATCTTGTCATAAAAAAATATAACCCCTCCTGCTCCTGTTCCAACTGCAGTGTTCTTGTGTCATTTTAATGGATATTTTCACCATTTCTTTTTTCTCTTTTATTATAAAAACCACCTTCATAATCTACCATTCCAATATGGGATTCATTTGATTTTTGTTCTTAGTAATAGATCTCCCATATTTTCACGTTGAAACATAAGAAATCAGGTTAACTGAAGCAAATATATATGTAAGAAGAAGTCCAGTTCTTCTAAATGCATACCCTTGAGCTGTTAGAAGCTAACATAATGACCACGAGTGCGTATAGAGAAGGGATGTAATTCAATCAATTAATTTATCTCATCCATTTGTTTATGGACTCCATTTTGGGCCGTCTTAGCTATCCCCGTGGTAGTGCTCTCATGTCCCCGTTTTGTGGTGATCAGCTGCGAGTATAATAATAATTTAGGGAGGAAGTATATTCACTATATTGTTCATCAGAATGTTTAAGAATACCCTTACATCTCATACATACATTCCCTCCTTTTCTCTCATATCCATTCTTTTGCCTATCTTCTTTCAATAATGGTGGATTCATCCCCGTTTTGTCGTTATCTTTTTACTTTGCGTCGATTATTCGTAGGTGGTGAGTTGCCCTGCTGAATCTTGTTCTACTTACAGCGAATTGGTACCAAAGCTTTGCTTTCTTATTCAGTTTGATTGATCAGGCACACATAAATTAGTGAATAATCTGGAACAACGCTTTTTCATGAATCCAAACCTATGTTATATATGTGCTTTTGTTGTTTGCTCTATTTTATATCCTCTTTTACATGGCATCACTTGGTTAAGAAGGACGACACTTTCTATCTTCGATGTCTTGACGCTGACTGTAATGACCACAGTTTTTGAGATTTGTTCCCTGACACTACTTCTTAAAGTTCCATTTATTTATGTTGTTTAGTGTGTTGTATTTTTTTGTTACTTTTTTCATTGGTATTAGGTTTTGGTTATAGTGGAAGTTTGAATTATAGGTTTGGGTAGCGCGTGATGGATTTCCAATCCATTGATGTGTTTAGATTAAAACGGGTGGGCCACGTCGCCGTAGCTTACTATTCTTTTCTTGTTTAGGATATAATTTGCCCATTCATGTTTTTGTCTTCAGTATCTTGAACTTTGCTGAGAATTTGTGCCTTGGGGTGAATTTTTGTGTTGTTTGTTGCAAACGTCTGCCAAGGCTGGTCCTGGCCTCCTTAGTTCTTATAGCTCTAACTGTGGTTCCGGTTAGAGGGGAATTTGCGCCTATTATCTAATAATGTGTACTGATCAATTGCTTGTTACGTTTTTTTTTTTATGTGGGAGTACTATATGTTATTTGTGTTCTGTGTTTTGTATGGTGCATTTGTTGCTGTCTTAGTTTAATGTGATATTCAATTTCAGATGCACACCTCCTTATAATGTAAAGTATGTATCCTCTACATTCAAATCATTTGTTTGCCATTGATCTGAATACCACTCACAAACAATAGAAAAAGTAGACAAAGGATTTGGCCCGAGGGAGTATATGTATCTGAGTTTATGTATGGTCCGCTGTTTATGGTGGCATCTGCAACTGTGATGTTGTTTCAATTTCATGTAATCAAAATTTGCTATATGGTGTTGTGTAAATAGTGCAACGCCGTATGATGTACTGGCAAGTGCAATGACTTATCATGTACTTGCGAATTTTATAACCAACCGTACTGATCTCGGTTTAATTACATTGTAATTGGTCTATTTTTTATGTATCTGATTATGATTAATAGGTGTGCATTTTATAGTTATTGATTTGGTCATGTTTCTTTGCATAAATATTGTAGCATGTGTGTTCATAATGGTAATTCTTGTCCGCATAAAGAAAATGATTTATTGCTTAATGTGACAGTGAGGAGTACAATAGCAGGGTGGCAATTTAGTTGATGTTCTTAACATTTGGTTATCGCTGACTCTAGATGCAACTGTTGTCGAGAAACAAGCCGAGGTCAAGATGAAGCTAGCTGCGAGGAAGAAGTCTGCTTCATCTGCTGCATCATCTGAAGATGCTACATAGAGAAAGCTAACAAAAGTGCCGAATCCTAACATTCCAAAGGCGCTCTTTCACTGCTTACTTCCTTTTCTTGTAATTATCGATGACAGTTTCAATTCAGTACTATATCTCTAACTACGAGCCTAAGACGTTTTTTTTTCATCAGTTTGTATCTACTGTAATATTTTGTCTGAAAGTTACCATGTGGTAACTTGTGTCTTTCACTTTTGTAGTTGTATGGTCATCGTAGTGACTATATGCGGGCCTGTAACATCTAGACATTATAATAGTATCTGCACGTGTGTATGTACCGTGTTCGGTTAGTTTAGGTAAGGGTAAGCTGTATTTTGCAAAAACGTAATGGAGCACTGCTCATTTGTAAGGATCTCTTTTAAACGTAATGCGTATGATTTATTTGTGTTTACATAGTCAGAAACGTTTACATAGTAAACCTTTGATGTCCAAACAATTATTGTCTTGTTTCGTTTTTGTACAATGTTTCATTTTCCATTCTTTTGTACAACTCGTTAGATCAATAATTTGTTTATATATGAACATGTACTCCACACTCCCGAATCATTATAATAACGTTACGAGCTTGCATGTGATTTTACCACGATATCCAATTATAGTTAAATGGTCGATGACACTTAAATCACCAAATCATATAGTAACATTATGAGCTTGCATGTGATTCAACCACGATATCCAATTATAGTTAAATGGTCGATGGCACTTAAATCACTCACCAACAAGGAGGAGGAGGAGGAGAGACCTTGGATGAGAAGGGAAAGAAGAGGGAGGGTAATGGTTGAAATTCGATTTCAAAATAAAATTTGATAAGCCGTTTAGTATCTCCTTTAACGACGAAAAAGGGCTGATTATTTCATATTAGGATGGTGTGAGTTTAAAATTATCTTGAACTTAAAAATGGTTGTTATAGATGTCTTTTATATTTTAATAACAAGATACGTTTTTCAATAACAAGATACAAAGATTATACAAAGATACACAGAACACAATTATCCTAATCAGCTTTTACACAAATCGAAGAAAATGTCACTCGCAATATCAAACTTCACTACGATACATACTAACGAGATTTTTTATACCATTTAATCAATTGTGCTTTTGTCCTTCTTTCACATCCCTCTAATTACGGTTCATAGTGTTGGAAAACTTATTATCCAACCCCTGCTGACAACACAACTCAACTGTAGACACATATATTAATACTTGTACCCTTGTAGGTGACAAGGTCTATATATAGACAATGAGTAAATCTCTCCACACCAACAAAAAAAACAAGAAAACAAATTAAACCACTATTATGCATAATGTGATAAAGCCCCAGTAAATCTTAGATGCTTATATACCAAGCATAATCCACAAATAATTATAGCTAGCAATATTTGCAGGAATATCTATGGCTTTTCACCAACCACAGATCTACATGCCAAATTCGAAGGTATGCACTGCTTACTATATTTAACCTTCTTCTTGCATTTACCTAATACAAACAGGCGTATATACATATATATTAAGATTTAGAAACAATAAAAAAAATGTTGTGTTTCTCTACCTAAACATAGCTAATCTAATCCAGTTTGTAACAAATAACTCTTACCAACCCTGTTCTATGCTACAAAGGGGCTCCTAAATTGTATTATTATCACAAGTGATTGACTATTTTTTATTCACCAATATAACTAAAACTTTTTACTATGTTGTTTATATTGACAAGTTACATTACATACATATCAGTATGTTATGTTCATATTGAAGGGATACATATCAGTATGATATATATCAGTATGCTATTAGTATGCTATGTGTAATTGCTATGTGTAAGTGTAATTGGGATACTAAAACATTATACTATATGTTTTTTTTTTTTTTTTGCAAGTGTCTAGAGCTGTGTTAAATAATAAAGGGAGAGGACTCTGAACTTGTATCACATGTTCAAAGATATATAAATATGTGTATTGATTAACTACTATCACGTACTATTGTGTATTTCAGTGAGTAAGACTAGAGAAAATCCTTAATCCATTGTGAATCTGGAATGAAAAAGACCATTGGAAATTAACCGTACAACAAATTAATTTCCCTTACAGAGTCAACAAAAGAAAAGTAAGTAATAGTCATTAAGTTATTTTGCATATGTAATTGTGATGTACAATAGCCCTGTAGTTTTTGATGTGTGATGAGATGATTATGAAATGAGTTTAATTTGATCAATTTATATATGACTAAGCCGATTGCTAAGAGGTCGACATACGCCGTAGTTCGGCATGTATTCGTTAAGCTTTAGGCGTGCATGAAACTCGGTCAACCCTAACGGTGATATACTCGAACATGTATGTATTCGAAGGTCTCGACTTACACACTTTGCTTACAGGTGTTGCCTGCGTCAACTAAGCAGATAACCATTCCATTTCATCTGCTGCTAAAACATATCGCAATTGTTCTGGGGTTTTCTGAACCTGTCTACCATGTACTAGACCTGTCTAAGAACAATGCTTATGTGTCAGTGAAGGCAAATATTCCGTCGATCACCTTTCAATACGTAGGAGGCTGGGCTGATACAATTGAAGAATGATGTGAGCTTGCTGCAAAAAAAGCTGTCCGCAATATAATCAGAAGGTGGGGGGTTCTCGTTAAAGACCTGACCTATGAAAGATATGCCTACACGGAACGTTGCAAGCAGCTTTACAGGCTAAAACGCAACGAGCTTGAGAATGTCATTAGGGAACGAGGTATTAGGGATCTTAAAGAAAAGGTGCATGTTATTTGCTCTGCTTACACGCAAATTATGTTCGATTACATCCCTTTTCTAAGGAAGATCTTTAAGACAATTGCAGTGCAGTGTACGCCCATGGAAACTGTTAGGCATTACGCTGATAGTTACACGTCCTGGATTACATTCCAGCCTCTTTTAAACAATGCACCGAAGGAGATATTCATTAGTCCAGGCAGCACACTTACAGATGCAAAAAGCTGCTTAGCTAAACAAGTTGTTCTATACCTAATACCTGCATACAACTTAGAGATTATTGATATCAATTACGGATGTCGTGATTCAAATTTCGCCACAATGGTGTGTGACCTTGAGCGAGAAAGCTACTTGACAATACGAGAAAGAGTGACCGGCATCCCTGAAGGACCTGCATATTCGTGTCTCCTTATTGAGCAAGATGATCTGACCAATGGAAGTCCACCTAGCCACATACCAACAATTACCCATGCGTCTATAAAACCAAGATCATACAAGCGCAGTCGTCTTGCAAGTCCAAGGAATATGGTTCTATGCCAGGCAGGGCCCTAT
>JAOWBH010143010.1:0-13122 GCA_028566215.1 Silene coronaria | reverse complement strand
TCTCGGAAAGATGACCGATTTGAAAAAAAAATTATCACTTTCTGAACTCGCAAACACGAGTTATAAACTCTTAAACTTTTCCGGAACAAAAAATTGGGCATTTCGGGCAAAATGTCAAACCTCAAGGGCACCGCGCGTATTATCCGTTGTTTTTATGTTTATTATGTTGAAATATTTTTAGGAAGACATCACAAAAATGAATTAAAGAAAACGATGTTTCATTCTGTCATTTGGTTTGACACGGGATATATTTCAAAGAATCAGCATAATTTTTACATTTGATTGAAATACTCATAAAATAATTAAAGTGTACACTTTCTGTGAGAGAGTATATTTTTAGCTTAGTTTAGTGAGTAGAGAAACATTTAATACAAGACACACACTGAATCAATGAGCAGTAGCTTTGATTTGATTGAACTAATTCATTTGGGATATGACCACTTTATACATATACTTTGATTTTTGATATATCAAGACATGCATTAAATTTCTATTCTTACAAACTGTAAGTGATGATAAAATAAGTTAGCAACAATTTTAGTAAGTGTCCCTAGTCTACCTAACTCGATCACTGACTGCATGTACGATACAATCGTCTTGTATAATAGCTTATGGATTTTTACTTAATTAGTTATTGCTCCTACCCAATTAGGTGTGACGCATATATTCTGTTATAAGGTCGTTGTATGTCGTTTACTAATTTCACGTGATTTAATTGTTTTCCTAAATATGTCGATATTTTTTGTTTTTGAAATATAAAAAAATAGTAAATACCAAGAAAAAACACACAAATTCTTAGTTGTGACGGTTACAAGCTTATGACGACTCACAAAATCATTTAATTTAAATAAGGTAAATTCTTGTTTTAGACGAACCGTTCTATCTAGAATAAGACAGACTATTAGAGATATTATGATTGTAATACCCTAATCCAAGAATATTCCTAATCTACTATAGGATATTATTATGATACTCATATCTTTTCTAATATTCTTTTCACATATGTGACCTTTTTCGGTAGGTCTCTTAAGAAACCGTATTTCGCTAAATTAATGGGAGACATAACATGGAAAATATATATTAAATAATTCCCTTCCCTTATCATGTGAGAGGTCTCTCAATATCGATTATTGAAAGACCGTCTCTCTTAAGTTTTTGTGATTTTACAATAATATGTAAATATGTTATGATAAAATTATCAATTTTTTTAAAGTGACAACTTTATTTATAACATTTTTTCATTAAATAATGATCACTTTTTATTATAAAACTAGTTTGGAATCCCGTGAAAAATCACGGTTCTTGTATAAGTTTCTCTCTTTCGATTAATACATGTATGTGTAAACAAAAATTATTTGAAAACATGGCAAATGATACAATAGAATTTGAATTATGAAAATTAAATATAATAACACGGTACTCCGTAGTGTATTTGTAACTCTCTTTATTTGTTTTCCTACTTAATCCTCGTTTGTTTTTCAAGGGTTAAAATTATTAAATTTTAAGTGAATAATCAAATAATAAATAAAATTAATTATATAAATTTTATTTTGGAATTAAATTTAACTATATTATATAGATTTTATGTTAGACTACCTCAGGAGTCAAGGGAAACATACTCGATAAATAACGTTAATATGTAAAAAGGGTTGTGAGACGTCACGAGTTTATAGCCGTAGAAGAAGAAAGTACTATTGTGGTCATCAGTTCATGGAGTCATGCAACACCTCCATTCATATTACTACAGTCTACTATCTATTGGTCCAAGTGATGTATATAAATCAGTTACAATAATAATTTAGCATTCATTTTTCATAAATGATTATGATAAAATTTATAATACCTTTATGGCTTAATTACTAGTCAGTGATTTTCTGTAGTATTCTGATCTAACGTCAGTGAACTCTGATGTATATGCAAAGCAAAAAAAAAAAAAAAAATACAAATTGGAGAAGAAGCTAATATTAGGACAATATAAGGACAAACCTGATTTCTCGATAAGCCTGTCTGTCGAGCCAATAGATGTTTATCTGCATCACTTGGGTACCTGAGGAAACTTGCCACATTGTAACTTATTCTACCTCTATTAAATTGGACCTACATTCTTCATTTCTTTTCATATAGATAGACACCCATTCAATATGATACGAGTATTCAGTTTGGGCAATGTTATTAAGATCGGAAATTACGACTTAAATTAATGTAAGGTAACATTCATACTATAATAGAATTGTAAATTTGTAAACTAACCAAAAAAATTAAGTATGTTGCTAAATATGGTAATAACTTATGTTTCAAAGACAAATGTCAAAACCCTAAAATCTATCAGACATTGATCAAATGTGTGTTATAAAGTAAAGTTGATTACCTAATTACATACGGAGTACTATATAAAATCTCCATATCTAAAATTGAAATGTGTCATATTTTCTTGAACCAAAGAAAAACAAATTTTATGATTTGGGATTGTGACAACATTTGTTTGGTGTAGAAAGTTGTTTATATTTCATAAAGATTAAATGTCAATCTGATCATTAAATATTAAAAATTTGTTAATGGTAATATGTATTGAGAGTCAGTATATTGTAAGGGATTGTTTGGTTGACCTTCTAATTTATAAGAAGTAGAATTTTCCATGAATAATTGAATAAACCTTGTGTTGTTTGATTGTCAAATTCATGAGAAGTTATACTTCTCATAATAAAATTCTAAATTCCTACAAAATGTAGGATGTCACTGACCTAGACTCTTTGTAAGTGGAAGTTCCTACATCAATTCCTTTCACTCATGCAAACCAGACAACTTTTATGCAATTTCATAGAAAGTGGAATTTCAAGAGAATTATATCTTCTCATGGCAAAGCAAACAACTCCTATACGATTTAAAATATATACGAGTATTAATTAATGCTTTTGTAATCACAGTTACATTATGCACACGAGTGTATCAAGGACGTTCAACGGGTGCATTTGAACTCCCCATTTTCTAGAAATAAATATAGTTTTGTGAATTAAAGAAGTGGGTGTAGTGGTTTAATTTGAGCCTTATTAATATTGTTTCTTACTAAAAGTCATGAGTTCAAATTTTGTTATGAGCAATTATTGTTTACAATTATTTTTTATATATGTTTTATCCAACTAAAAAATTCGCCTCAATTTTTCATAGTGGAAAATATTATGCACCTGCTTCGACCAAATCCTAGAATTGGCATTGAAAATGCGTGATAAATAATAAAAAATCACATTGCATTAAAGTATCTTGGTGCCTTATTATACTCCCTCGCATCCTCTATATTCTTCCCCTTTGATGTAGGCGCGCACAAGAATAATTTGGATTAAATATTAATAAAGATATGAGTGGGGTTTGGTGACTGGGGAGAGGTATGAATAATTTGGATTAAATATTAATAAATGAGATGAGTGTGATTTGGTTATTAGAGAGAGGCTGTAATAATTAGGATTAAATATTAATAAATAATGAATATGGCGGAGTTTGATAATTAGAAAGAGGTAGAAATATAATATTAATAAAAACTTTCCCAAAACAGAAATAATGAAAAAATCTAAATAATTCGTTTTAGAAAATAGGGAAAAAAATAGGGGATGAGAGGCGGTATGTCTCAGTGATCATTCATTTATACTTTTGTAATAACTGATCACTTTACAAATGACAAATATTCAGAATCACATTGCATTAAAATATCCCTGGTGCCTTGTTAATTGTTAGTACTTGTCTTAAGAGATGATTATTTTTATACAAGGCATAAAGCATGTACATACAATACTTCTGTATATAGTTATATGTTTAAGAGATGATTGTTTTTATACAAGACATAAAGCATGTAGAATATATAAATAAAAGACCGAGCCCGGGCCTACTATAGCTTATCACAAATACTATCATATCACTAGATGTATAATAAGTATTGTACAACACTATACATTTAATCGAGTTCATGTGTAATTTTTCAGAGTTGTTTAAAGTTTATTTTTTTTATGTTCAAGTGGGTGAGTTCAGATACTTTACACTATAACTCAGATTCTTTAAAGTAAAACTCGAAAACTTTAATACAAAGTTCGGGTTCTACACCATCCAACACCATACAACTGGTGGTATATATAGTGTATTAATTGTTTATTTATTGTCTAAAAAACCTTTGTTTTAATACGAGTTATCGGTAAAACTGTCATTTTATTGATTGAAAACTTAGTTATTCTTTAAGACGGTTTTACACAATAGTTATTACCGTTTTAAGAACTACTAGCAAACTAGCTAAGGTTACGAGTAAGAAATTAAGCTCTCTTTAACTTTCCACTTTTGAATGTTAATAGGGCGTGGGAATCAAAGAGACAGGGAAAGGTCATAGAAAGACAACTGTAAATACTGAATCATGAGTACCATCATCCAATTGAATCTTTGACATACTGATATCATTGTTATTTAATGCCTGGAAATGAAAACATGATTGTATTTTAACGGTTCATGAAATAATATTTCTATATTATTTGTTCTTTATTCAGACATACAATTAGCTTTTTACTTGTCATTATATATTGGACGTATGTTGTCATTGATAAATGATAGGTTTGGTTTATCGATGCATGCAAGACAAAGCTTACTAAAATTGCTTTACAAATTTAAGAATGTCATAAGTCAATCTCTTAAAGGTTTGTGTATATTACACACAAATTAGTCATAACATAATAACCCTAACAAAAATAATTATAGTCTAATTTAATAATTTACGTTCACTTTATTTAAAAGAAAAAAAAAATTAAATAATGTGAATAATCAACTAGGACATATTATAGTATGAAAAATAGTGTAACACTGTATCATGGACAATAAGAATGATATCAAAGAGTTTTAGTTCAAAAATTGAGACAACAAAGATCAAATTGATGATCGAGAATTTATTATTATTGTCGTTTTTCTATTTTTGGAGAATTTAATGAAAATGGATAAACTACCTATTATATCCCTTAGATTAAAAAAAGTTGTCACAATATTACCGTGTTAGAGATTATAGTAATTTATTATCTAGGGGCTAATATTATGCGGAGTATGCTCTTATTTTTCCTTTACTAAATTTAGAAATGAGAAGATAATTGCAGATAAATTTTAAATGAAAAATTGATAATAAAAATGAAATTGAGAGAGTAATTGAATTGATTCGTATTTTATCATATAAAAGACTATTGAAGAAGAAAGGATTTAACATTAGTTTAGGAAATATTACTAGGTGGTTGATATTGTGTGTGGACAACTCTATTAATATGATATAAGAGAGGGCATGTTGAGTAGAAAAATGTACTTCAATTTCACTTGATGTGGATGGATACTGAGAAAAAAGAAAAAGAAAATAATTTCAACAATAATCCAGTCGGATTCAACATTAAAGACATACCTATAACTAAACTTTAACTAATGCCTTATGGTACACTCTCTAATTTGATAGTATGTGACATAAGTTAAGTGATCCGATAGTTATACAATGGTCTACTTATTTTTAGAATACTTTTAAACGAGAAATTTTAAGAGTTTATGTTATGATATAGTTGTTTGTTCACATGTGAATATTTCACATGAAAAAATAAAATTTATTGTGCAAGGTTGATTGTTTAGTCAGTGTTAAAAGTGTTAAAGGATGATCGTGTCACGTCTACGTCTGTGTAGGTAAATGAAAAGGCCTTAAAAAAAATGGTATTCATAAGACATGCATAAGTGCAAAACCTAATGGTAATAATTTGTCCTTAGAGCTTGGGCGAAGGGGATGGAGGTACAAAGTGACATGCCATGAGCATTCTGATGATCAATTGTTCAGAGATGGATGAGCTTTAACCCTTTATCTCAGCCTTTTCTTGCCCGACATTACCAGTTTTTGAGACACAAGGTCACATTTAAAAGTGACTTTGGATCCATTCATCAATATTCTTATATTCCACATTTCCACCATGCAAGATTTAAGACTATATGGAGTATATACCTAACATTAATTACAAAATTAATTAAAATTCCCTCTTTTAAATTAAGTGACTTCTTGACATATATAGAAATGGTAATATAAACGACATTTTAAACATTTTCCTTATACAACGAGGTTAATACTCAGGACCGCCTAATAAATTTGTAGGCAGTATATGTTCTAGATATCAGAATAAAACATTAAATTAAATTTGAGAGTAAATTTGGTTGATTTATTATTACACGGTAGATAACCTTGTTATCCTTGACGGATTTGTGTTTTGATTGAGGATTTGCTCGAACATTTTCTTTAATAAGGAATTTTGAGATTTAAGTAATTTTGGGCCCTTAATCTTATAGGTCAGGTTATGAGAACCGACTAAAACCTTCTCTTAAACGGCCTGAATATAACTTCTTTGTAAGCCACATTAAGACTACTTATGGAACTACATTTGTCTCATGAGTAAATGAGTATGCATGTTTATCTTGCTTATCGAATAAAAAGTGTACTTTATTGATATGAGTAATATTATCGATCATTTTAGAACGCATATTAGCACTACTTAATAGACGTAAAGAAAAGAGAAAAGATAAAAAGAAACGTACGGATGAAGGAAGTGCTCAAAGAGCCAAGCCCGGAGAATGTTGACAGAGCGCTCAGGCAAGCCGCGTTGAGGCCGCCATGCGTCTTGATCCATCATCCCCATTTGGTGGAAAGCCCTTTGTTGTCTAAGGCTTTGCTCAAGTATCTTCAACCTCGGTGTCTCGCCTTTTGTTAGACCTAAGCTAGCTGTGGGATCCTTCTCCCCAAGAAGCTCACAACTGTGCTTGAGTTGGGCATGTATCGCGTCTTTTAAGCACCGGAAGTGCCTTGACATTGCCTTCTGCGCTAGCGCCGTGTAGGGTATTGCACCTCCGTATCCCATCACTAGGTCGAATGAGTTTACTACCATTTGCATTTGCTCACAATAGTTGTTGTATCTTTTGTCCACCTGAATTATATATAATCTAAACATTTATTCGGTATTGATGAGTTTTTGTCATCCATTTTACAAGGATAATAAGATAAATTAGAAGAAAACAAATGAAATTTTAACTACTAATAATTGCAAATTTAGGGTGACAAAATTGTCTAATTTTAGTCCGTCTCATTCAATAGTTTACGTTTAGGCCAGATACAAGTTGTATACGGTGGAGAATGAGCGCGAGGCTACCAAACCAAATAACATTTTTTTCATACATAAAAGCCCATTCAAAAATAAATGTTAAATATTGGTGAGATACGAGGAATATTAGACATCTCTGTCATAACCGCTAGACAAAATACTTGCTTAATACTCGTAAATATTAGTGTATTAGATATATACTATGAATAATTCAAGCTTGCTTATTAAGTCATCGAGTATGTAAGGTAATGCAACCGATACCTTTACCTGAATCGCTAGACGAAAAGGCAGTTAATATATATGGCATGGAAGCTATAAATGCGAAAAGGTGTTAGGAAGTTGATGAGCAGTCACAAGTTCTATGGGTATACGTAAGATATCAAGGATGTTAAAGGGTTGTTTTCACTTAACTACCTTGAAAAACTTTATTTAGCCAAGATGAGGAAGATGCCTTAAATATTTTTATTAAATTCAAATTTCAATATGACACACGAACTAATAATTTTGTTATATAGGTTATGATAAATGAGAGTGTATGATATATAGGGAATGTAGGGGAACTTGAACAATCTTGCTACTTTTAAGAAAAAAATTAACAATTGAAAGTGAAATGATGATAATGACTACTATTTGAGCTTGTTATTATCATAATGATCTTGTGATTGTGGATCTTATCATATAATTAAGATTAACACGATTTTTTTTTTTTCATTTTTTATATAAAGGGGGTCACAAGGGTGATTTTGATGCTGACGGAATTTGAATTCAAGTCATGACTTATGAGCACCACGTTTCACGACTTAATCAACTAAGCCAGTGTAAATTTGATAGTGTAATGGATAATCCATTGGACAATTTTATTTAGTACTTAATTTGTACTTAAAGTACACAAAATCCATGATTATTAAATTAAATAGTGGATGTAAGTGTAGGTGGTGGCTTGCTTTTTGGAGTAATTAATTGTTGAACCCTAAATAAAATAAGCAAAAAGGACAAACGAGGAAGAAGCTAGGATTGTTACTCTTAAAGGGGTACCAAAAGCAAGTATAGAGAAAAATAAATGTGGAAAATCCAAGCTAAGCTAAGCTTTCAGGGTACAGACAAAATGATTGTATGTTAATGGAGTGTGGGAACGATGAAATTATAACTATTGGTCTTCAATATTATTCAATTCTCATATGTACTTAACTTAGACAAAGTATCTAGAGACGACCTACGACAGTGGCGGGGGTAGGATTCAAGTTAGAGGGCGAAATTTTTTTTTTACTTCGTGCAGGAGCGAGCTCCCCTGCTTAGCCGTCCCTTAGCTCCTCACAACGTTAGAGTGTATGACGAGGGGTGGGTCATAATTTGTATTATCAATACAGTTTTGTAAAGATGTTGAAACGGTTTATAATGGAGATATTAAAATTTAGATGACGATGATTGATTTTAGGATCAGGACAAAAGTCGATATTTAATTGAAGTCTTTCCAAGTCAACAAAATGATATGGAGTAATAATTCAAAATTACCAATCAAATTAAGTAGTGTGTAGTATGACACTTTTCTTAGCTCAATATAATGTTGAATTTTCAACAATAATTAATAGTATTGTGTTACTAGGTTGTATGAAATATTGAATCATCTTACACCTATACAAGCACTAATTATTTTTAAGATTCATCATTTTATAAGGGGAATCAAGAAGGATCATACTATATGCTCTAACACAATTACTATTCGCTTGCCGGCTTAATATCATTGTTTTTATGTATTGGAGGTGATTAAATCAGTGGAAACATGCTGGATCTTTTGAGATATTAATTAACTAATTAATTAAATTTCTTATTGGTCTGGTTTAGTGAAGTTAATAGTCTAATACTTCATTAAACAAAAGAAGATTTGGTCATGACTTTTGAAGAAGGGAGAAGGGAAGGAAGAACCCGTAAATTTCAAATGGAGATGCATGGTCCCGGAAATTATATTATGATATATACACTAGTTATTTAATTATATGGTGAATGAGTTAAATCAGAATTCAGAAGCTGGCTCGGTCTTATTTGAGTTTTTGTATTAATAAAATTGACTAGTAGGGACTAGGGAGTATTACATACCTCGTCAAGCATGGCTAGGAGTTTGACCTTCCTTCTTTGATGCTCTACCTTATCAGCTGATGACAATTGTGGTGTTTCTTTCGACAAACCGCCCACACTACCACCACCTCCGCCGCCACTACTAGTGGCCGAATTCGGATTATTTGACGAATTCTGCCTAGGCTTCTTCAACTGATGACCCCTCCCAACACTACAAAATTCCTCCAATAACTCTTGAGCAGGTTTTACATACTTAGAATTCCTCAACACATTGACTACTCCCATTGATGCTGACGTGGACGCTATTCCAAACCCGACACTACTCGAACTCGGACCCACAAAACCGCCTACCGGTTGCAAATTATGTCCGGTAATCGGGTTTGGAGTAGTAGCACTACTCAAATTCTTAAAAAAATGGGTAGGAGTATTATTATTATTATTAGAATTAACAGTTTGATGTTGATTAAACAACATAATCTGATTAATTTGATTATCTTCAGCTTGTTTAGCAGCTTCTAAGTGTTGTAACGATGACGATAATGATAACGATAATCCTTGACCTTCAATCATTCCACTCAATTCTCCTGGATTATTAACATCATTTTGATGATGATGATGATGATGATGATGAGCGGCTCCCCAAAAATTGAGGTTATTATTATTAGTTAATGTATTAACTCCCATAGAATGAAACCCTCCAACAGACGAACCGTCTATTTGAGAAGGCGGTCGAGGTGGCGGAGAAGGAGGCGGTGCTTGTGTTAAAAAAAGCTGCATAGCCGCGGCCGAGTTATTAACACTAACACCAGTACTATCACCCGGGTGGTCCCCATACCATTCATGAGGTGGGTCAATGCTATTCGTTGGAGCGGTGTTAGGCCCGTAATTGAACATTTCCGACAGCATCCCTGCTGTCTCGTAAGCCGGGTTCATCCCTTGTACGGCACTAGGGTCCACAGTCGTCGTTCTGGAAGCCGGGTTTTCTGAAGTTCTTTCGAACCCATCCGGGAAAGCGAATATGTTATGGTTTTGAGGCTGCTGCTGCTGCTGATGATGATGGTAATCTTGGGACATAGAATTTGAACAAACGGATGATGATGGCGATGATGATGATAATGATGGTAATGATGATGATAATGATGGTAATTGTATGAATTTTGTGGATGAAAAGACCGTCTTATTAATTCTTAACTGATATGGTGTTTGTTTTGCTATGCAGCCCATAATATTATATTCATATCCGCTATTCTTTTCCCCATCGTCGTCGTCTTCGTTCTCCTCATCAACTATATCTTATCTCGAATTCTCAATCGATTTTTTTTATACTCGACAATTTCCCTACTGTTCAAAATAAACTTCGCAATTAACGCTTTTTTGAAAAAAAAAAAAAGAGCATTCTTAAAAATTTGCATACCAGCATAATTCATCAATATAATGTATAAAACTATATAAATAAAATAAAATAATGCAAAAAAGAAATGGAAATTCATGAAAATTGGATATGAAAAATATACCTTTCAGATGATATTCATGAAGCAAAAACAAATAAAGCAATTATTTTTTCTTTGAGTTGGGTCTATTTTTCTTCGCTATGTCAATCTCAAGCTTTATTTATTTGAGTGGTTATATTTGTAGTTAAGTGTGATCTCTTTAGCAATCGCATTCTAGAAAGAGATATCAACTAACAATAATATGATTATATGTGGACTTGTTTTAGAGGGATTTGGAGAAGAGAGGGAAAGCTTTGTTTCTTTTTCTATATATTAATACATGATAGCTTGTTCTTTTAACACAATGGCCTAAACTTGAGGAGAGAGGAAAGTAGAGTAGTGGGGGTAGTGAGAGAAGGGGGAGAGGGTTGGATTTGTTCACGGGTTGTCTCGTCAATTGAATTTCAGTTTATTTATTTGGCTGAAAAATAAACGTGTAGAATAAGACGTTTTAAGAAAATTAATACATGAGGGGCAACCTGTGTTAACCTGCTTGTCCGTCGGCGAAAAGTTTAACGTGAATACGACACGCATACCTGCATTTGATCACCTCTTGAGATTATTTTCTTTTTGGTCTAAAGGGTTTCACATAGGGGATTTTGTTGTTGATGAGAATTGAACTAAGGTTATAAGTACCACCTCCCATGACTTGTTAACCTGCTTGTCCGTAGATAAAATTAATGTTTCGATACTAGGTAAAACTTGCATTTAACTTCGTCCCTAACTGATGAGACACGAAAGTGGGACATAAAAGTTGCATGACATGGGGATGTGGTCGCTGCTGTTCCTCTTTACCCACTTTCTCACTCTATCCCGTTTATTTTTTATGTTTATTTTGTGGACCATTTGTTAATAATGCATTAGCCCTAAGGTTTTGGAGAGAGTTTTATAAGTAAGAAAAAGACTTGTTCATGGTAACGTATAAGTAGTTAATTGGCTAATTGATGAATTTGTTAATTGCTGATTGGTGTATGTTGTCATTAACTCAATAATTAGGATGATTTTTACTCCATAGTTTCGTAAATTTGGGATACCTTTTCTAAAATTGTTTTTATTGGAGTCATGAATTCATGATGGCATATGAGTTAATACACTATATATATTGATCGCAAGTCGTATTAGGTTTATCAATTAATGATAAGGGAGGTAACATATTCACACCAATAAACCTTCTGAGAGACCGTCTTTCATTGCATTAATTAGAGATCATCTCTCTTAAACATTTGTGTATATTCTCATATAAGAGAGCTTGATTATTCATATATAAGGGTATGGGATTTGTTGTCTCGACGAGCCTTTGAAACTATTCGGTTAAAGTTCAACTTGAACTCAATCAAACACTGACAATAAATATGAGGCATAGTATTGGATATATAAGATAGTTTGTCATAAATTGTTATAAGAAGGTTGTTAGCAGTTAGTTAAAAGTTTGTTAGGATAGTTGACTAAGTCGGTTAGCTCCTATTAGACTTCACTATATAAGCGGGCTCATGATCTAGATTGTAAACATAAACTCGATCAATAATATATAATTCTCTCATATTCATTCAATATCAAAATTATCAATATTTTACATGATATCAGTTGTAACGATTTCTGAGTATCTTCAATTTCTGGGTTTCTAGAATTGGGGAAATTCGTGTTTGTTCATGATCTTGGTTGATCAAAACTTCATCAGAATCATCCAAGATTTGTAGGTATATCAATATTACTTTCAAATTAGTTTACGCTTCCGCTACAATCATCTCATTCTTTTTCTTATCGAATTATTTTTCAATCACAATCAAATATATGTCTGATGCTACTGCTTCCACGCCTTCTTCTTAGGAATATTACGATGATTCCCTGTTTTTGGCTCAATCTGAACAACCTACTGCTAGTTTGGTTACAACTTTGTTTGATGGCCTGGATGGAGGATGGATGCTTTCATGGCTTTAGTTTCAAAAAATAAAGACTGTTTTGTTGATGCGATGGTACATTTACCAAACCACCTACATCTGACAAGAAACACAAACAGTGGGTTCGTAGTGATTTCATGGTTAAAAGTTGGATTTTAAGTTCCTTGATTAAGCCAATTAAAGAGAACATGAAATATGTGAATTCTGCTCAAGAACTATGATCTAAACTTTTTGAAAGATATGGTCAAGCTAATACTCTTAAAATTTATGAACTAAAGAAAGAGTTAGATGTTATATCTCAATAGAATTCTTGTTTAGTTGATTATTGTAACACCCCCAATTACCCGGCCAAAGTAATCAAGGGCGTTACCATCTCGGTTGCCCGAGGTAGTGATTACAAAACTCCAATTCAAAGAACATTTTATTATAAATACAATTTAAGTCATTACAAACTAACTATCAATAATAAATACAACTCATTACTACGACCTCTACATCTCGTCTACCGATCGACTCCATCTCGTAGCGCGG
>JAOWBH010142999.1:0-13123 GCA_028566215.1 Silene coronaria | reverse complement strand
TACCATATCCCCTCACAAATAACTCATTTGCCTTGAGTGGGGAAGCACATGGGGGATCCTCCTTTGTCCCCTCTACCCATTTCCTCTCACAAATTACTCGTCGCAAACCGCGACCCGTCGCAAGCAAGACTTACTGTTTTAAAAAATCCCCAACAATTTTTATTATTATTTTGAATATTTTATTTATTTTTGTATTTTTTCTTTTGTCGGGTAACATGAAATATCTCACCCAAACATAAGCTTCCAGTTGTAGTACCTACACATTATTCTGGTTTCTGTTGAGCTTCCCAAATCCCAATTTCTCTTCTACGGTTGTGTCATCCGACCAACCCACTACATCTCCCCAGGTAACTCCATCTAATCTTCTCTTCTTCATTTTCAAATTTCTTAGTTATTCGTTCCGTCTCATTCATTTATTTACCTTTAATTAAAATCCCGCTTCCAATGAATATGAAAAGGTGAATAAATGATTGAGACGGAAAAGAGTATATGCATATTTATTTACTAATTGCTCCAAAAATATATTGACCATTTCCCAATCAACACTATTGTCCCAAAGTGTGATAATCTTGGAATATGAATGTAATTTTAGCATAATTATGATTTTGACCTATTTATTAGAGTTAATTGTTATGTGGGTAGTTATTAATTTTAATGAAATTGGTAAAAAATGTAGTCTTTTTTAGTTGTTTATGTCATTTCTGAGATATTAGTGGTTGGAATTGAAATAGAGGGCTTGCCAAACTTATATGGTGTTTCATGTTTGTGTTAGACTGATATGTTATGTGGGTAGTTACTAATTTGAATGAGATTGGTCCAAAATGCGATCTTTTCCGGTTATTTGTTGTCATTTATGAGATGTTAGTGATTGGAAATGAAAAAGAGGGATTGTTATATATTTGAATTGATTTGTTTGATGGTGTATTGCTGAATTAGATTGAGGATTTGAGGGTTTTATGTATGCTTAGAACTTTGGGTGTAAGAAAGTTGCAGTATTTGTATGTGGTGTGAGAGTTGGTGAAATCGGTGAAAATGGAAATGTTGGATGAAAGAAATCTTTTAATCAGGAAGAGATGTTGGGGAAAAGGAAAATGTTGGTGATTTGAGGTTGTTATTTTGTTGGGATGGATTGTTTGTACATTTTCTATGAGATCATGTAGCTAGTAGCTACTACTTTGTATAATTGAAAATTTCATGGTAATGCCGGAAATTTTTACTAATTTCTCTTTGGTGCTCTTGGTTGTGACTAATTTCATTTTAGTGTCATGTTGGGTTATTTGCCGCTTTGGTAACCTAAAGTCCTGGAAATTTTTCACTTTGGTGATCGGAGATATTGAATAGTCAAATTTAATCGAAATTAGTCACATTTATAAACATAATAAATTGTGAAACCAAAAAGTAAATTTTAAGTCGAGTTTTTGCATAATTTTTCACAGACGGCTTTATCATGCCTCAAAATATCTTTTATGTGAAATTTTGGTGCTCTTACAATTTAGGTCATTGATGTGGAAAATGTCTACAAAGTGGATTTAGGCCAAACATAAGGGCATCAAAGTGCAAATATTCCTAGAGGATAAAGTCACCATCTTTTAATTCCATTCTTTTGGTTATTTATATTTCGTTTTTTTAAGTTCGAAGTAGTTTTATGCCATCTATGTATTGCTAAGAAGTTTTATGCATCCTTTATAGGTTATAAACATGGCAGTGCCATGTGGAACGTATATCCCTTACTGTGGTACACAGTGCAAAGCACCTGGAAGTACGTATATTAATGTGTTATCGTCACACTGGTAAGAACACCTCCTGTCTTGAAAAGTATCTGCTTGATCACTACATTGTGATGCACGCTTTCTGTTTCCTTAAACCATGAGAGTAGAATTTGGAAGAAAAGTTTTTACTACTAGTATTTGCATTCTTGACACAAACATCTTGATAAAAATCTGTGTGTGAATCGTATGTTCTAGAAATGGTGGAAGGACTCTCTGAATCTCGTAAGAGATGTTAACGTCTTCAAATGTACGGTTTTGTCTATTTTGCATCTACTGCCAGTTAGAGACTTGTCTTGTTTTTGGTGAAAACATGACTTACCCAGCACTAGTGTTGTGTGAGCCGCTTCCTTTCCTTTCATATAATGTAAAAGTTGGTACTAGTTCTCTTTGTGATGCTGAGGGGGAATGATGGAACCTAACAGTCTAACACTATTGCTGTGGGGGAATGGGGATCAAACCCGAAACCTCCAGCCTGTTACCTGTAGGTTGGGGTCTGGGATATGGGAGCTCTACCATCTAGTGTTACCACTTGAGTTCATGCAAGAGACAGTGTTTACAATTACGTATTTCTGAACGTGTGAAAATTCGGTCTCTCTGGCTAGCTATGGAACCTCTCTAAGGTTGTCAGTAGAACTTAATGCTCCGAAGGTGGAAAAATCTTAAGAGTTTTTTTTGGTGCAATAAACTTTCTCCTTGCCTGTAAATAGTGGAAGGATAAATTCTAAAAGGAACATGTATGACTTGGAAGTTACGATACAAAATACCTTTTGTGGCAAAGTCAAATTGTAGTTAATCTGGATGAGTAGCCTGAATTTTTAACATCTAATCTGACCTAGAAATTCTCTGAACTTTCCTTTTGGAACTTGATTATCATGTCATTTGTCAATAAACCTTGGTGGCTTGATTGAGCCTCCTATCGTATATTCATGGCCTCCTTTGTCGTTTCCAAATTCCAATTAACTTATTCATGCTGCTTATGTTATCAGTTATACATATACCTACCCTAGGTCATTTAGGGGCCGAGCTTTGTTGTTGTCGTATAGATTTTGTTTTTTGATGAGTAAGAGACCAATGGGTGACAGCCATATACAAAAAGACACCACATGGGTGGCACACATATACAAAATGAGAACAATGTTGCATAGTATTCTCAATGAACTCTTAGAATGGATTGCTAAATATGGTGAACTGAAGGGCAACATAATAACACATTGGTAGTTGGATGCTTTTTTTTTAGTTGGGAATTTGAGTGTACATTTCGTGCTATGCATGCCTGGTATTCTCGACACTGCCAACAATTGTCCATTTTCTTTCGAAGTACTCGCCCATTATATTGATTTTCTCGGTTTCCAACCATGCTATTAGGAAAACCAATACAAATTTAGTGAGGAGAAAGTGAATGGGCCACTTACAGGAGGAGAAACGAAAGATTCAAAGAAACAGACTGAAAATTTCAAGTGGGAGATGTGAAAGAAATAAAGAGAGCAGAATTTTCCCTACATGTGGAAGATAATGGGGAAATCAGGGGACAAAAATGAAATTCTCTATAATTAAAATGACATTTTTAATATTTATTGCCAAAAAGTTGGGCATATGAAGGGAAGCCTATAGGCATGGTGTATTAGGCACCTTGTTCATTTTTCAAGAGGCTTTTCTTTTACCATTGGGTATATATATATTTTCTAGGTTTACCTCGACTGAGGCGATATAGACCATATTTGTGGGATAAAGACAGACAACTACCAATTTCGAGATTGTCTCAAACCGAAATTTACCATTGTCTGACACTGAGATATGGAATTGACATAATTATTCAATTTTTAACTTTTATTTTTAAAAACTGTTCTTATTGCAGTTTTTCAAGCAATGAGTGTTTGGCATCGGTGCGCTCATCTATATTTTCTTCAGATTTCTCTCATGCAAATTTAATTGCACAGCAACCTAGAAATACGCGTAGATCCAAGAGATCTCATCTCGTCGTCAAAGCTGCAAGGGTTAGAATTGTTTTTTATGTCGTTTCCTTGCATTGACCAAATGTTCTTGTTTGCCATTCTTTTTTTCAATGTCTGCTCTGAACATGCAGAATTACTATTCTGTCCTTGGCGTCTCTGAAACTGCCGCAAAGTCTGATATAAAAAGCGGTAAGTTATATCTTACATCATTGATTTTTTATTGCCATGTATTATCTCATGTATTTCTTTAGTTCCCTTTCTGCATCTGCTCCCCGCCCCCCCTTGCATCCCCATTCGTCTTACTATGGAGAAAATGACCTAACTATATGGTTCATTTCCTTTATATCTGCAGCTTATAGGAAGCTTGCTAGGACTTATCATCCTGATGTCAACAAGTAAGTTAAGGTTCTACCTGCATCGTGATACATCAAACTCCTTTATACCCCATATTTGTTTATCTCAGGCCACTCAGTATTTTCCTACTTCAACATTTTTTTGTTTTTGAGTATATTTTTGGACAAAAGTTCCATATTTTGATGTCTGATGTCCAGCCTCACCCAGTATTTTCGGGATGGGTGATGATCACATGTTAGTAGTAGTCCCCTCTCCACAACCTTGCATTATTTTTACCAGGAGCGTAGTTTCAATTGTGCATTTGAGCATCGTAAAGCAATTTTGTGTTTTCTGCTACTTGCGTTAAATCTGTGAGAAAATGGCCCTTGTTTTTTTAAGTGGTATTTCTTTCTTGGTTACTTGTAAATTTTACTTTCATGTATTCGATTATTTGCTCAAAATTTTATGATTTTTTAATTGGCCCTTACGTACTGCAGAGAACCAGGAGCAGAACAAAAATTCAAGGAGATTAGTAATGCCTATGAGGTAAGTTTCATTCTATAGTAGAAATTATTTCATCTGTTGTGAAAACACTTTCATAAGTGGCAATAATCTGTTAATACCATTTACCCATAACTGCAGATCCTATCAGATGACAAGAAGCGTTCCATGTATGACAGATACGGAGAGGATGGTCTAAACGATGGTCCAAGCATGGCGGTATTTTCTCAGCAACATATATTGTTTAGTTTTACATACTATATTCTGATCTCTTAGAATTGACATTCTGTTATTTTAGGGCTACGGCAGTAGCATCTTTGATGAATTACTTAGAAACTTCGATGGCATGGGCATGGGAGGAAGTTTCAGAAATGGGTTTTCAGAAGGCGAAAACTTGCTTTATACCCTTCGACTCGATTTCAAAGAAGCCGTGTTTGGAGTGAAAAAGAATATCGAGATTACACGACTCGAGGAATGCCCCACTTGTGAAGGCTCCGGGGCAAAGCCGGGAACCAAATCTTACGTTTGCCGATCTTGTAACGGCCAAGGCCAGGTTGTCTCGTCAATGCGAACACCTTTCGGCATTGTTCAGCAGACAATATCTTGCCCTGACTGTGACGGACTCGGTGACAGTCAAACTCCATGTAGTAAATGTCGAGGTGACGGGCGTGTAAAAAAATCCAAGTCACTTGACCTGAAAATCCCTGCCGGAGTTGATACTGGCAACCAAATAAGGTGCCAATCAGAGGGAAACTCCGGCAAAAGAGGTGGGCCACCTGGCGATCTATTTGTAGCCATTGAGGTTCTTGAAGACCCTGTTTTAAGAAGGGATGGCAATAATATTCTTTACACCTGCAAGGTCTCTTATCTGGATGCAATCCTAGGGACGGTCTTGAAAGTTCCGACAGTAGATGGGATGAGCGATCTTAAGGTGCCACCCGGCACCCAGCCAAATACAACGTTGGTGATGTCGAAAAAGGGTGTTCCCGTCATTAATAAGCGGAATAAGAGAGGGGATCAGCTGGTAAAAGTGCAGGTAGAAATTCCTGCACGGCTTGACACTGAAGAGCGGAAGCTTATTGAAGAGCTTGTCAATATAGGCAAGGCAAAAGCTTCGAGCAAAGCAAGATAGAGTACACTCTCAAAGATACAGATAACATTAAATGATTTTTTGGGTATTTCCACTTAGACTAGCATTTTGCAGATGTAGTTTTAGTAGTTATTTCCGTCGATAAAAATCATCAGCCCAATTAAATATGATTCCAGTGTTCCTGTAATTTTTTTCTACGCTACTGCTAGTCAGCTACGTGTACCGAAGTTTTGGCTTAGTAGACCACATGGATGAAAGAATGCTTCACTTTCAGTGTAAACGTTTGCACTGTAGATAGATCTCTACAGTGAATATAGTATACACAATACCTGCTGCTGGCGACAGTTTGCTTCTGATTTATTTTTAGCGACACAATTTACTTCGGATTTATTTTTAGCTACAGTTTTATGATCTATTTTTTGCAACAGTTTTGTGTTTGTATTTGGTGACACTAAACAACTGGCAACAAAGCAGTTGCAGGTATACGCGGAAAGCACAAAAGACCCGCGTTTACTGAAAAATCTAATTGTCCATTTGATAGGGACTCGTTTTGAGGTGTGTAAGGCGCTCATGCATTTTTCCGCAGTCATTGAGAATGCAAGCCTAAAGCTAAGTCAGTGAATTCATTCGACCTTGTGGTTCACTCGCGTGTGTACTTCATATTTGTATAACCTGGGTCTCGACTAAAATTTATGTACAAAATACTGTTGATGAGTATTATTGAATGAGCCATTCTGGCCAGGGAGGAGAAGTTTTTTTCATCATGGCTTGCGCAGATCAGTTTGTCGCCATTCGTAAGTCAGGCAGTTCGTAGATAGATCCAATACCATATGAGATATCACAACAATTAGCATGTGAAGAAGCATCATCGTCATCTGGTACCACAAAAGGTTCTCAACTAAGGCATGGTAAGAGTGACGTCTGGTCGTATGTGTGCAACCTTAGCTCTGTCAACAAACATAGACTGTTTCCAGGTAATTTTATTAAAGATTTTGCCTTGAAGAACAACCACCAGGAAGCGGAGACCAAAAAACACTGATTTGTTGTCGACTAAAGAAATAAACAGCCTGACATTGCCATACTAGTATACTTGCTGTAATCACTGACAAAGTGAACTCAATCAGAAAATTGTAGTAATACCTTGATGAAAAATATAAGAACACCTTTTGTTTCAGCTGATGGCAGTGAGTAACAGAGTAATAAAACAAACAAGCCATGGAGTCAATGTAATTTTTCTAGTGGATTAATAGAACATGGACATACATGGCCAGTCACAGACAGGGTATTTGCCTTACTAATCAGAATCCCAGTCTGTACTGTCAGACTCTTCATCACTGTATTCTGATGACGCATCCGGTACCTTCAAAAGAGATCAAGAAACATAAACTGTGAGATTCTTGTGTTTCTAATTCGAGAAAGATAAGAAAAATAAGCTTTAAGAATAGAATGAAAATAAGACCAGACGCAGCGTAAATAAGGGTTTAATGTACACAACATTTCTCTCCCATTAACAAAGAGATGGTTTTCATGTGGACCTAAAACAGGATGTATCACGAAGAATGAAATGCAGAGGGTTATACGCCTATACGGGCCAATTTGGTTCTTTATATGAATATCTCAAACTTGAAAGCACGATATATCCGAAATTATAACTCAGCAAGGAATTTTTTTTTTTTTTTGAGGAAATTATTAGTTTTCATTATTGTATCGATAACACTGTCTATAATGAGCCTTCATAAAAATAAAAAATAAAATAAATAAAAGGATCAGAAGATATTAGTTAATGAAACAACAACAACATCAGAGCCTTAATCCCAAAATGATTTGTGGTCGGCTGACATGAATTATCCTTCGGAACCGTTCACGGAGCACACCTCAAGATACGAAAAAAATACATAATACGAAAGACAAGGTAAACTTATAGGTTTTAAAATCAAAGCCCGGATTTCTTTCATAAAAACTTAGAATTTCAATCGAGAATAGATTAAAACGATTTTGAAATCGAAGTGAAACTTAATGGTCCAGAAAGTAAACCAGGTATTATTATATTAGTTAATGAAACCTTCAAGAAATTTGACTGTGTGCCATCCAAAGATTAAATGTTTGTGCAGAAGTGACTCACATGTACGAAACGTAGTAGAACTCAAGGAAATTCCATTGGAGGAAGAAAGATATTCAAAATAGAGCAGTTGTTACTATATGTAATGGCAAGAAAACAATATAATTAATTATATAGATATAGGATGCAGAAAAATTAATGAAACAAAGATGATACCAGTCTATTTGCACCATTGAGGCCTGGAAAGAAAGCTGGATTAGGCTTATGATGATCTTGTGGATTATTCAGCATTGCGCCATACTTCGTCAGCAAAGAAGTAACTTGTTGAAGTTGCACTTGCACCTCTTCTATCTGCTTGGACTGCATTTGCAACTGTTGAGATTGCATTTGCAATTGCCGAGATTGCATCTTGATTTGGCCTTGCATGAGTTGATTGGTCTCACCCAAGGCCGTCACTGCAAAATTCAATCTCTCCACTTCCGCAGAAGATTCAGGAGGAAAGTACCCACTATTCCTCCTCTCTGTTCCCATTCGAAACATTTTTTTCTTTGAGCTTCCGATTTCTGCTTTAATACCCAGTTCTCCATACCCTCGCTTCCTTGATTCTGCTTCAATCCCAAATACTTTATTTCCGGAGGCACCAAACCCATACCCGAGTGGCCGCTGATATAATCGCTCCTCATCTGAATACATAAGCTCATTAAAAACTTGATTCTCAACTGCTGCTGTACGGCGTGAAGATGTGGAACCACGTTGAGCAATCAGAGCAGCAGCAGTATCCTAAAAGTGCCATGAAAAACATTCACGTAATTTGGCACATATTTCATATATGTTCAATAGGAAATACATTTTTATCTCCTCAAGTACGACTCGCTCCATTCATCTGGATTCACAAAATTTTACTTTTGGGGTAATTCAAACAGATTACCAACCTTATATTCAACCTTTGGGTGAATTTTATTTTTAAAAAGACAAAAAATATATATTGATTATTGAAGCATGGGGGTTCCACTCTCAATCTACTTGCTTTTAATGCACCCTCCATCTACTTGATATTTAGCCCTTTCCACTCCCCATTCTTTAGGCTTGTGTCACGTGATAACTCAGAGAACACATGAAATGCGTATATGGTTACGACTCAGAAAATGGTTAACCATCCAGGTAAATGTATTATAACATCAACGAGAATGTTTTAACAAATACACTGTCAAATGGACATTGGCTGCTTTAATCCTCCAATCTACAAGCATTGATATTACAGAGTACTTATTTATTACCATTGTTTAATGGACTTCCACTTCAAGAAGGGGACAGGATAACAGAAACCTCTAAATTAGTCAGAATCAAAATGTCAGAAGTCCCTTTTATTTTTCTTCCTTATGTTTGATATTTTTTTTTCCACCACTATAGTTTAAATATAAACCGTGCAAGAAGTAATTAGCTGTTCTAATTCTGTACCGCAAATTCTTTGGAAGTGTTCTCCACAAAAGTTCCATCTTTTCTCTGATGAGTTTCAAGGAACCACTCCAAAGCTCCTGGCTCCCTCCCATGTGTTTTCTCCTGCAGTTGTACCAACAAATTAAATAAACTGGCAATATTAAAAAAAAAAAAAAGGAAAAATCAGTTTCCAACTACATCTATGGTTAATAAAGTAACATTAATCTTACAAATTCATCTCTTCTGCGAGCATAGCTCTTTGAACCTGTAACGTGCATATGTGTTTGAGCAGCTCGTGCTGCCTTTCCCTTTTTGGATAGCATCTGTACCATGACAATATAATCAAGTAAAAAGAAAGAAGGTCAGATTGCAGAGTTAATGCCACTTTTACAACCATACCCAAGCAACACTCAATCACAGACATAAACAATCCACAAACCCAAAGATAATGAATAGCCAATAGAACCAGAACAGAGATGACAAACAGAGCTAGCAATTTGCCATAGCAAAGTTTAAGCAAAAGGGTTAAAGCGGCAATTGGTACCTTACACTTATCTGAAAACCAGTACTGCACCAGTTTTACCCACTGGCTTGGAGGTAAACCTTTTGGTACATTGCTAGCAATTTCCTCTTGTGTTTTATCGGGGCTTTTATACTGTAATTTGAGATCGTGCTTATAATTCTTCCATTTGTTCCCAAGATGTCTCAGTATGCATTTGTCAATCTCTGGTCGGTCAGGTAGCACAAACTTCTCCTACAATAGCATTCCAACATTAAAAAAGACAGCCCAAATTGGCAAGAGGCTGTTAGGAATGTCTAATGAGAGAAGCTTACCCGAATCAAAGATATAATGTTTACTTTACAGTTTTTATCCACCTTTCGCCAGTTTGCTTCACCAATTGGACAGAGTTCACAATTCTTTGCCACGTCTCCAAGGAACCTGATAAGCACATGTCCTCCCTTCCTCACTGGCTGATCTAACGAATTAAAGGGAACTACAAACCTCACTCCTGGACGGAGAGACCAGACATGCCGAGGAACTATGCTTCCACCCTTTTTCCCACGTTTGCCCTCAGAATCTGTTTCAAGAATCATAATGAAAGAAAAGCAAATTATCAAATTACCAACCACACAAAAAGGATAAAACTCTACATTAGAGGAAAAACTGCTGACGCTATGCTGTGCTTAGTCTAAACATGATGCAATTAACATAGTAACATACTAAACATCATCCATTTAGAAAAAAAAAAAAAAAAGGTTTAACCAGACAATGATATGAAATCACTAAATTTTGTGAAGGATAAAATCGTAGCTCCATGACAGCTTAGAGAGCAGAAAAGGAACAGCATAGACCTAAATGGGAAGATATCAGTTTCAAGAAGGAAAACAATACTCACAACATATTCTGAATTTCTGATATGGTTAAATTTGCTATTAATTCCACCAGACCAAAGCAATATCATACTGAACCTAAACTTTACTAATCACAGCAAACAAAAAGAGGCCACCTATCTTCGACTTTGGTTCTTGGAATTTAAAACGAAACATACAATTCATCACAAGACAAAAAGGTACATATTCAAAATGACACCTGATAGGACAAACAACCTGGATTATACTCAAAATTTTGGGACCTGCTTGAAATATTTCTGCACTCACTAATGCGCAAAAAAGCTAAAAGGGTAACATTTTGTGGATAAACAAACAACCATGATTCATTTGTAGCTAGTATTGAAACAGCACTGTAGAATTCTTCTCTTTGGAGTTTGGAACTACAAAATTTTCCTTTTAGGCAAATTTATTGAGCTGCGACACTTCCAATATATCCAACATTATCTAGAACACATCCAGTATAACAATGACACTGTATTATCTAGCAAAATCATATTCATTTATTTAAAATTCTAAGATGGAGATTGCGTTTGCAGCATAGATTTTAAAAAAAAAATACAATCCGACTAATTTGCCAATCAACTAGACAAAGGTTAAAAAGAGAGCATTACCCCTCATTTCCACCTCCTCCATTTCATCAAATTGTATGTCATTACTCCATTTAGAAATGTTTGAACCGTGACTTTGTGAGAATCCATGCTGGGCAGGTCGTCTAGCAATCTCCTCCTCCTCATCATCATCAAGTTCGAAGTCATTATCCCATTCAGAAGGATTTTGTTGTCGAGCTTCCGAGAATCCATGCAGCGATAGTTCTCCATCATTCTCATGAGCCCCATTTTGAAGTCTTCGTAAACGCCTAGTTTGGTCAAGGGATTCAGCATGAAAAGTCTGGCTTGGTGGCGGTGTACGTGATGGTCTCCCAACTGCTCCCTTCTGATTACGTCTCAAGTCGTTTGTTCCTTTAGCTGTAACTTGTACAGGCTCGGTCATTAAAGGATCACTTGTCCAAACATTGCCAGCAGAACCAATCTCAGTATCTTCAGCTTGACCAACTTGGTTAGGCTGGTCATCATTACGCTGGGAACGAAATGACCATCTGTTCGAGGCCTTTGGAAGTTGAGAATCGTTGACCAAAGGTTGACTTTGTGAAGGAGCTACAGACTGTCTTTTGCCTGTATTTCTCTTGTTAGACCTATTATCTCCTGCTACAAGGCCAACGACCGTGGCTTGTGGTGGTTGAGCTGTTTCAGTATGGGCCAAATCGGGATTTTTAGCTTGTGGAGTACCCTCATCTTGGTCACCAATAGCAGAAACATCACGAATCACCTGTGAAACGACATCTTGGAGCGTCTCAGTTGTTGGATCTTTAGTTCGAGAAAGTTGTGTGAGTTTAGAACGTTTACTCCGAAAACTCATGATACAAATTCAGGTACTAAATATCTGCTGCACATCGCCAAAATTATTAAATTGACCAGAGAGTTGAAACTGCCAATATATTCACTTCCTACACAATAATGAAAAGTTCATTCTTTTTACAAACCGCAATCCAGCAAACTGCTAGCACTGATATGCAAACAATCACAAACAGCAAGTCGTTTGTAAAATCATATTCCATGTATAACCATAAATCAAAGTGGACCTAGGGGGGAGGGCTAGGCGGCTAGCAGACGAAGCTGGGGCTCTGGTCCCACTGAACAATGTAAACTTTACGATCTAAGCTAAAATTTCCGATTTTTCCCCCTAGTATACCTTACCCCATTAGTAGTTCGCCCCCCACCTCCTAGCGAAATATCCCGGCTCCGCCAGAAGCTTATATCCATCCCATAAATTGTGTAAAAACAATTCTTAAAGTGTCAATTAGCTTGTAATTTTAACACGCTATTTGTGTAAAACCGCTTTACTCATGTACTTCTAAACTCGAAAAACGGCTCAAATAACACCCCAGTAGCGTATTTCTGCAAATGCGCTCCAGTTTTACACAAAAATTAACAATTTAAACACTCCAAACATTCATCTGAACAATTCCAAATCCTCAATCAATCAATTAAACTAAAACTAAACACTACACCTTAAAAATCGGAACTTTATTAGCTTAAAACAATTCTAGTAGACTAATTCCAGTACAAGTCCATGAATTTCGATCTTAAAATCAAGCATATAGTAAATAAAACAGAAAACCCTAATTTTCAAAAGTGTCGGATACCTTAAGAGCTTGATTCCGACGCTTTAACAGCAAGTTGCAAAACGCTGGAAAGTGAATGCTGAGAAACTCGTCAATGGCGGCAAGCCGAGAAGTAACAATGGCTGTTATCTCTCCTGATTCATCTTCGTGAAAAAAGAAAACGTCAGATGTAGCGTCGTTTTGTAATTTTGTTTGACGGTTTGTCTAGCGACGGTAATGTTAAAGAGTTCACTGTTGTGGCTTACGGTTTTACTAGCGCTTATAACTGCCGCATTATTGGTGACTAATACGTAACCATAGTCCCAAAAGTCAAAACTAGAGTACTGGGCCTAGACTTGGTACAAGGGTAGGGTTGGATCGGGTCGGACCAATTCGAGTCGGTATTTTCAGGTTAGTTCTAGTTGGACC
>JAOWBH010142988.1:0-13123 GCA_028566215.1 Silene coronaria | reverse complement strand
ATACTTCTATTTGTAATATTGAAAATTTAAAATTTATTTCAGTATTTTTAAAAAGTTGGAGACTACCATGTCGCTCGAAAAAAGCCTCAAATATATATTTATATTGATTTTCAATCCCATTCAATTACCTTCTTATTTCCAAATAAATCTACAACCATCCGATTGAACCCAGTTTTAATCGGAACCGTTGATAAGTAATGGACCGAGAAATGGAGAGGATCCTTACTCTTGTTAGAGTATGTTTGGAGATTTTGAAGAGTTGATACAACCAAATAAAATGGAATAAATGAAAAAAGAAAGTTATAAATTGGAATGACATCAATTGACGTAATTATATTTAAATTAAATGGGAAAAGGGAATAAAAAGAGTAGCAATCAACAACGTAGAATAAATGTGAAAGCAATAATCAAAATGTTAAAGTATTAGGGAGTAGAATAAAAGCAAAGACAGAATCCATAAAATGTGATGAGAGAATGAGTAGTTGACTAGTTAAAAATGGAAAAAATGACAAGTAGCAATTTTGTTGTAAAAATAGACAGGTAAGCGCACCTGGCTATGCTACTGTGGACGTAGAGAATGTACGAGTATAGTATGTCTTAATAATCAAGTTAGGTACAAAGGCCTACATTTCCCAATCATGATATCATGTCCTCCTTTGCATGACGTTGTCTTCTTACTCGATCGACCGCCTTACGGGATTCTTCCGGTTCAAATTATTATAATCATATTCATATTTCAATTCCTAATTATACGTGGTTAAGGCCCTTCATTTATTAAACATGATGTACTTATTTTCGTTTAGTAGCAGAACTATAGGGGGCGATCGATAAGGTGTTTGAATATTCGATTAGGTTTATTATAACCGACACTTAATTATAGAACATAAAAATTCATTTTTACGGTTGACGGTCTCTCAATTATTCTAGTGAGAGACCTCTCTCTCATAATGGGTACTCCGTTGTTATTATTTTTATCTTTTTCTTTTAGTTTATTTATTAGTTGTCTTTCATTAATTTAATGAGAGACGGTCTCTCACCACACTTACACACTATATAATAACCTAGAAATTGGAACTCGATCTATTACTCATTCCATTTTTCTATTTTCTTCCCATTTGCTTTTTGGAAGTCAAAGTTTGACCGTAAATAAGTTAGAGAATAATAAATTTTAAGTTATGAAATTAGAACATTTACACTTATTATCAAGAAATTTTTTACGAATAAAAAATTTTAACAGAAAAAAATAAGTAACATATAGGTGTCGAAAAAGACAGTCAAATATACATCTTGGAGACCGCAATAAAGCAAATGAGAAGAAAATAAATAAATGGATGAAGTATTACTCTTACACAAATTCTCATTTGTAACGTACATATCCGTCGCAAGCTTGAGACAGGTCAAAAACTACCCATTTGGATAGATAGAACAATACCAGAGTCACATAGTGTATAGGGAGTATGAACCTGTTTTGTCTTATCTACCCACATAGATAGTACTTAACCCGTCACAAGGATTTGTCCGTCACAAAAAAACTTGCTGAAATAATACAATTAGTCATCAATAGTTACAAAAACAAACAAATAAAAGAACACGGTAAAAATCGTAAATCACTTAATAAGACCGTCTCTCTCAAATTTTGCCCTAAACACGGACCGAACCAAAGAAAAGTTATAAGGAAATCCAAGGGGTGATTTTATCCTTTCAAAGCGTCTTGCTTGTGACGGACACTATCCGTCACAAGCTTGTGACGAATATTGTTCCTCTCACAATAAGGCAAGTGGGAGGACAAGTAGGGGGAGATGGAGCACCCATTTGTCCTTCCACTAGCCTTATTGTGAGAGAGCAACTATCCGTTACAAGTCACAAGTGAGAATAAAATACGGGGAATGAATCCTCTCCATTTCCTCTCACAATCTCTTTAAATAATAATTTCCCTTTCACTCCTATTTTTCCTTTATTTTTATGCGTAAATTTAGAATCATTAGATCTTGTCGAAATACGATTCGAACCATTAATAGGAATTTGCCTCTCCATTTCTTTCTAGGAAATTGAGAGAAAACGGACCCAAAAATACGTAGTATTGTCATATTATGTGTTGTGTTTATCCTGTGTGTATGAATGTGCGTATGTGACACAGTAAAAAGGTTGTTCTAGTATCCTCATTTCCTTGATTCTTCAGATCCTCCTTCCATTTCAACTTCATTCATCACCTTTTTTCCCCTTTTTTTTCTTTCATTTTCCTCACTTTGTCCTCACTAATTAATTTCCCCTCTTTTTCCTCCATTAAATTACATTAATCTAACCTAATTTCCTACAAAATCTCTACTATTTCACACTTTAATAAATCAAATATCTGAGTTTTTCCCCTTATTTAGAGATTTTTCTCAAATGGGTATCCATTAAAACCTCCAAAGTTGATTTCTCATGTAATCTGCTGTGATTTTGTATGTTTTATTTCTATTTTATTTCAGGGTTTATGCTAAAGTTTTGATCTTTACCCATATCTTAGTTAAATTGCATGTTAATTTAATAATTTCATTAATTTTTTTCACCTACTTTAGTCATTCTAGTACAAAACATAGGATTAATACGGTCTGGTTAAACACTTTATTTATTATATCAATAATTATATATAAAAAACGGTCTTACACTGTGAGACGGTCTAACCCAAAAGTTACTGTTACTAGTACAATCTCAGATTTTTGCATGTGGCTAGCATTTTAGTCATTGGAAATTGGAATGTCACAATGTTTTTAGATTAAAGATTAATTCTTTTGGTAATGTAACAACATTTTGAAGTTTAAAGTTCAATTCTTTGGCGATTTTAATAGAGATTTTAGAATAAAGTTTAGTTCTTTAGATAAAATTTTGTTGTATGATAATATTTACCGATTAAAGTTCAATTCTTTTGATAATTTGACGTTTTTTTTTCTGGGTTTTGCAGATTTGTAGCATTGAGATCTGTAGAAGGTTTTGAGTTGAGCGTTTATGTATGTCTTTTTCTCTCCTAATCTCATAACACTTTCTTAATTTTGCTTGATAAAGGCGTGTTAGAGACGATCTTACATTAAGTTATTGAGATACCGTCTCTCTGGAAACCTAATACGAGTATTTTTATTTAACTTCTCACTCTTTATTGTGATACTTCAATTTTATACCGTTTCCAACGTTTAATTACCCAAATTAATTAAGTGTAATTAATTAATATTAATTAATTAATTCAAACAAATTATTGTTTTCTTTTCATGCTGAGAATTTTAATTTTAAAAATAGAGCCGTTGCTGGTTTCTCACTCTTTATATAAGTAGTTTTGTGTGAATTTTTGTTCCTAAATTTAAGGGTTGTAGTTTAAAAAAGTATTCAAATTTGGAGAATTGTTGTTTTGGTTCAAAGTTTGAATTTTTCTTATTTTTTTTCAGTTGTTTTTGGAAAAACATAGAAAATGATGAAGCCTCCTCAAGAGGATTTCTCTCTAAAAGAGACAAATCCGCATCTTGGTGGCGGAAAAGTGACAGGAGATAAGCTTACTAGCACCTATGATCTTGTTGAGCAAATGCAATACCTCTATGTGAGGGTTGTAAAGGTTAAAGATTTGCCTAGTATGGATCTTACGGGTTCATGCGATCCGTATGTGGAAGTAAAACTTGGTAACTATAAGGGTACGACCAGGCATTATGAGAAGAGGACTTCTGCTGAGTGGAATCAAGTGTTTGCCTTTTCTAAGGATCGAATTCAGGCCACGGTGCTTGAGGTTAGTGTGAAGGATAAGGATGTTGTTAAGGATGATTTCATTGGTCGGGTTTTGTTTGATCTTAATGAAGTTCCTAAGAGGGTCCCACCTGACAGTCCGTTGGCGCCTCAGTGGTATAGACTTGAGGATAGGAAGAGTGATAAGGCTAGGGGAGAGTTGATGTTGGCAGTGTGGTGGGGTACTCAGGCTGATGAGGCGTTTCCTGAAGCGTGGCATTCTGATGCTGCGGCTGTTAGTGGGAGTGATGCATTGGCTAGTTTCCGGTCGAAGGTGTATTTGTCTCCTAAGCTTTGGTATTTGAGGGTCAATGTAATTGAGGCTCAGGATTTGATTCCTAGTGATAAAGGCCGGTTTCCTGAAGTTTATGTGAAAGCCATTCTTGGTAGTCAGGCTCTTAGAACTAGGGTTTCCCAAAGCCGGACAATCAATCCGATGTGGAATGAGGATCTTATGTTTGTTGCGGCTGAACCCTTTGAAGAGCCGTTGATTTTGAGTGTGGAGGATAGAGTTGGGCCTAATAAGGATGAAGTATTGGGGAGGTCTCTCATTCCTCTACAATATGTTGATAGGAGGTTGGATCATAGACCGATAAACTCCAAGTGGTATAATCTTGAGAAGCATGTTATTGTTGAAGGAGAGAAAAAGAAGGATAACAAATTCTCTAGCAGGATTCACATGCGGATATCTTTGGAAGGTGGTTACCATGTTTTGGATGAGTCGACCCACTATAGTAGCGATCTTAGGCCGACTGCAAAGCAATTGTGGAAGCCTAGTATTGGAGTTCTCGAACTTGGAATTTTGACTGCTCAAGGATTGATGCCAATGAAGGTGAAGGATAACCGTCAAACCACCGATGCTTATTGTGTTGCCAAATATGGTCAGAAGTGGATTAGAACGAGAACAATCATTGATAGCTTCAGCCCAAAATGGAACGAGCAATATACATGGGAGGTGTTTGACCCATGCACCGTGATCACCGTGGGTGTGTTTGACAACTGTCATTTACATGGAGGCGATAAGGGGGGAGGAAGTAGAGACTCTAGGATCGGGAAGGTGAGGATTCGACTTTCTTCTTTGGAAACTGATCGGGTATACACTCATGCATATCCTCTTTTGGTATTGCACCCTACTGGAGTGAAAAAAATGGGTGAAATCCAACTTGCTGTGAGGTTCACCTGTTCGTCTTTGCTTAATATGATGCATATGTATTCTCACCCTTTGCTGCCCAAGATGCATTATTTGCATCCATTAACTGTGAGCCAGCTCGATAACTTGAGGCACCAGGCCACCCAGATTGTGTCGATGAGGTTAAGTCGGGCTGAGCCACCGTTGAGGAAGGAAGTTGTTGAGTTTATGCTTGATGTGGGTTCTCACATGTGGAGTATGAGACGAAGCAAGGCAAATTTCTTCAGAATCATGAATGTCTTGGGTGGGATTATTGCTGTTGGAAGATGGTTTGATCAAATATGCAACTGGAAAAACCCGATTACAACTGTTCTGATTCACATCTTGTTCTTTATTTTGGTCATGTACCCAGAGCTCATTTTGCCAACCATATTCCTGTACCTTTTCTTGATTGGAGTATGGTACTATAGATGGAGGCCAAGACACCCACCCCACATGGATACCCGTCTATCCCATGCAGATTCTGCCCACCCGGATGAACTGGATGAAGAGTTCGATACATTTCCGACTTCCAAGCCAGCTGATATTGTGCGAATGAGGTACGATCGGTTAAGGAGCATAGCCGGACGAATCCAGACTGTAGTTGGTGACTTGGCAACTCAGGGTGAAAGGGTTCAGTCCTTGTTGAGCTGGCGAGACCCGAGAGCCACTGCATTGTTTGTTATTTTCTGCCTGATTGCCGCTATTGTTCTGTACGTCACACCTTTCCAGGTGGTGGCACTTCTGACTGGGTTTTATGTGCTGAGACATCCGAGGTTCCGTCATAGGCTCCCTTCGGTCCCGCTCAACTTCTTCCGGAGGTTGCCTGCTCGTACCGACTCCATGTTATGAGGCGTTATTCATGGGTTTGTCTTATGGACTCGATGCTCTTGTTCTTATTTTATTTTAGTTAGCCGTAATTATGGTTATATATGTTTGTATAACCTGTAGTATCTTTGTCGGGATTTGTTTGCTGGTTTATCTTGATCTGAAACTAATATATATATTTTGCTGTCGTCGTTAAACTTGTGGATACATATTCGTATGCTGTTGTTTCGGTATGTTATGCATGGTACAATCTAATTCATTTTATATGAGACGGTTGTAAGCTTGAAAAGATCTCAAAAAATGTTGAGAATTGAGATCTTAGGCCGAGTAAGATCAGATTTTTAAATCTGGGCCATGACATTACAACGCAACCACAATTTGCCGATATATGATGCAACAAACGGGACTAGCTTCGAACAGCAGATTCCGCGCAAGGAGACCCATGGATGTGTCGTTTTCTACTAAACAAGGTAATGTTTTTTCCACCTAATCAATGCATCGTAGGGACATTTTTGTGTTTGTAGGTACAAAATCATGGATTTTAGTAATTCATGCATGTGCAGTTCAATAATGGAGCAATTTGTAGAATGATAAACAATTAGTGAGTTTTGACGACATCCTACTTGTTTGGTGGAATAATGTCAGAAATGTGGATCTTGGCTTATTTTTATATATGTATGATCTATACAAGATTGTG
The DNA here is from genome assembly GCA_028566215.1 of Silene coronaria. Taxonomy (NCBI): domain Eukaryota; kingdom Viridiplantae; phylum Streptophyta; class Magnoliopsida; order Caryophyllales; family Caryophyllaceae; genus Silene; species Silene coronaria. The sequence continues at coordinate 6,683 of JAOWBH010142988.1, read as the reverse complement.
GTTTGTGACATTGATTTAGGCAGCATAATTGTAGTCTTCCATAAACTACTTGTTTTTTTATTTTATCACAAATTGTAGCTTCCCGAGACCCGAAATAGCTAGAACTGATTTTGACCTGATCCAACCCGAGTTTTGATTGACCCAATGTTGAGCTGAACTGACCGAGACCCAACCTGAACTTTGATTGACCCAAAATAGTCTAAAAGGCTCGCAGTGTACTATTATTGTCAGTGATGAAGGAAGAGGGATAATATGGGATAGGTAGCCCCGTCCCGATAATCTGTTTACCTTTTTTATTCTTTAAAAGAAACCTTTTAATCAAAAGGTAAACAAATGATTATCGCTATGTTGTCAAATGTCTTATTTTATCGGTTTCTCATCTAGCCCTTTCAGAGAATGTGTTACTGGTTTTTTGTAGTCCATTACACTCCGAGACGAGTAGTCTATTTAGCTCTTTGAAAGGAGTAGTTTATTGGCCTGTAGCTCTTATATTTTGCATGTTGAAGCCTGAAGGGATTGCAAGTGTTTAATTACCCTGTATTGCGGAGTATATGGCAGTGGTCGTCTAATTTTTTGTTGTAGTGTATTCCCTCCTCCACGTTCAACATAAAAAGAGATCATGGGCTGTGTGGTTGTTCATCCGTTAGTGACAATCCGCAAAAAACAACCAAGCAAAAGATCATTCGAAAGTGAATAAAAGGCGGTGTGTAAGACGGGATGGGTAACAAACGGATTGTACAGGATTTTTAGCATATACAGCCATCAAACTCGAGACCTGGGGTACCATGTTTATCAAAGCTCATCCTCCTTTTTCTTCTTAAGCTTTAGTGTTTTGAGGCATAATTGGTTTTAGCGATCCGTGGTTTTAGAGATCCATATTCTCTTGAATATGGATCCGTCAATCGATTAGGCTCGCTAGTTTGTTTTAGAAACCACAGAATGATTTCCTAGCTCGTAAACTATTGAGATCATTAGTTCGAAAACAGCCGAACTACTCATTATTTTGAATCTCTGGCAGATAAATCAATTTTTTTTTAAAGCTAACTAACATACAAAAGCGTCAGTATACCATGTGAAGTTCTAAAATTTAGTTTACAAGTCCAAGGAAGTTTCATCCCAAAACCAACTATAATGGATGGATTAAATCATTGGGTTATGTACTTATGTGATAGCTGCCAACTCTCTCCACATTTTTCAATGTAGGGTGCTCAAACGTGTCTTTATCACGAGTGAGCTGTTTCTTGACCATCGCCCCCTCATGTGAAAACGGAGGTCCGCTCCCTTGCCCGTGGTTGCACGTAGTCCTAAACGCCCCTGATTTAAATAGAGGTGGAAATGAAATGAGGCTGTAAGATGCCTTTAAGTTAATCCAATTTTAATGAACACTTTCGTTGTATATAGAGTTGTCAAGTCTAACCCGACTTAATAGAACCCGAAAGTTTTGCAACCTGAAACCAACCCGACTCGATAACGACCCATAACCCGACACGACCCAATGATTAGTGACTCAAACCAGACCTGATTAAATTGGTGACTAGGCAAATATTAAGCTTAACACTGATCAAATGAAAATGAATTTTTGTTTGGAATGATACATTTGACTTGTTAATGAAGCAATTAAACCAAATAATTGTTAAAAACTAAAGTTAGTGGTCAAAAATTAAATTTATGCGATAAAATAACCAGACCCAATAATGACTCGACCCAGACCCGACACGCCCGATACATCGCTTGATCCGAAATGACCCGACCCGATGATGACTTGAACCGGACCCGAACGGCCAGGTTGACCTTATATGGCCGACCCCAATATGACTCAATCCGACCCGACTGACCTAATTGCCACCTATAATTGACTAATTGTATACTTGTATTTACTGAATTACTGCTAAAGGTGGCAAATGGGTTAATTAGGTCAGGTATGGGTCAGAACTGTTTGGGTCGGGTCATTTTGGGTCTCTCACACATTTTGGATCAAGCTGGGTCGGTTGGGTAATTTCGGGTTTCGCGTTAATTTCGGATAACCTGTTGTCGAGACATTTCGGGTCGGGTAACTTTCGAGTTAATTGCTAAACACTTTAGTTAGTTATATAATGATTAAGAAATTCTAATTTACAAATTTAACTATTAGTTAGAGACGGTTGTGTAACCAATGAAACTTTATTTTGAGATATACAATATTAATATGACTTAGTACTTGTCGTTTCGGGATTTTGTGTCATTTCAAGCCATTTTGGACGGGGAAAATTCTGAGTCGGGTCTTTTTGGGCCGAGTCGAGTCAACATTGGGCCAGACAAGCTTCTGATCGGATCTGGATCGGATCCGGTGAATTCGAGTTTCAAGTCATATTCGAGTCACTTTCGAATCTCGAATCGGCCTTTCTGGGTCGATCATTCGAATCTGACTCATTTTTCCATGTCTAATTACTACCCAACCTAACAAGAGGAGGTCCATCAATAACTAGTAGGCCAAATTACTTCTGAAAATGAGTCGCAGGGTTCACAAAGTCTGGCCCACTTAACGTTACTTATGCTCTACGGCAATGCTTTAGCATTTTGTTAGTTGTTGGGAGTTGGACTCAATAAGTAGTATCAAAGCCGATATTTTAACATGGAACCGTAGGGGACTAGGGGTGATATTGTGACATGCTTGAAATATCATGAAAATGCATACTACATTGCAAGATTATAGTATGAAGGGTTAAGAATTGAGGGATTTACAAAAATACTCAGTATTATTGATGACGTCCTCCCTATACTTAAAAGAAGGAAGACCATCCTCCTCATTTCCATTTCGGCCCTTCTCTTTTTAAGTGTAAGGAGGACGTCTTCTCGAAAGACACAAGTATTTCTCTAATAAAATAGTATGTATAACATACAACAATGATAATAATGACCACATTATGTCATTACCCGGTTATTTTAGGGTCTCCTTATTTTGAGGTAAGAGAAGATTTGATGTATACGACCTTACTTTTACGTAATTAATATGTTCCAATGTTTTAAAACAAGAAGCATGGTGGTATTTGTAGCACTTGGTGTTGATTTTCACAACGAGCAATGAGATTACTAGTCGGTTCTAATCTAATTGTTTATGTAAGTCGATAAAAAGGGTGATTTGATTCAACTAAAGAAAAGGAAACAAACTAAGATCAAATGTATGTAATGCTAATGGATGTGATTAATTCAAATGTTTATTTAAAAGGTTTAGGATCTGATCAAGTCGTTATTTTGAGTTAAACTTGCAATTGATTCTTCAACAAATCGTGGTTAATTAGTGGATTCAAGTGAGACAACGCTAGCTAATTTACCCACCTAGCCCTCCCGAGTCATCTAGGTAGTCTCTTGAGTCGCTAAGTGTCTCATACCCACGAACAACCTAAACCGAGTCCAAGTCATTGAGGTCAACATTATATAGTCTGAACCAAGGTCTCTCCCATTCCCACGAATGATCAGAAGCCCTAATCTAATACTCCATCTACCAATTTAAACCCATATTTAGACTACGGACCCTGGGTGTGTTTGGATAGTAAAAATTGAGAAAAAATGGGGAGAAGAGGGAAGGGAAATGGAGAGAAGGGAAGGGGAGGGGGAATGTGATGTGGTTGTTTGGATACAATTTGTAGGGATTTTAGGTATGACCACACACACAATAATAAACATAAGAACCAAAAAAATAACAAGAACACAATATTTACGAGGTTCACCAACTTGGCTACGTCCTCACTATAGTCGAACTAGGAATTTTATTGATCACCTCAATATGAGGATACTAATTACAATGTTATTCATCTCCTTTTATAGCTAATAACAAGCTATAACTCCAAGGCATAATAAATATGTATTAACATCTTACATTTAGTTCAAGTGATCAATGAATTAAGTTACTTTGAGTTAGAATTCATTGCCCATATGTTTCTCATGAATAACTCCATAATGGAGGGAATTAACTCCAACAATCTCCCACCTCCCGACAATTATGGAGGTAAAACCAACTTTAATTTTCCACCTAATGCGACCATATCTTTGCTCTTGCATTAGCTCATGCTAAATGCAAGAGCCCAGCCAAGGTACTACCCATCCTTGACAAATTAACATTCAATTTTTGTTCCCAAATGCAACCATACTTCTCAGGCTTCACTAATCGTCTTCCGGGGGAGTGCACTCCCACCTAAACAAAACACCCTCACATGCCTTATTTGAACTCATTGAATTTTCACACACATTTCAGTGTGCCAGTTTCACCTTGTATATATCGTCGGACCACCTTTCGCCTTCAAGTCACCGACTTAATTACTCCAGTGGTGCTTAATGTAAGGCCCATTATGCATAGTTTTTAGATTCTACAATAAGTCTCGTGAAACAATTTCATTCTTCATCCCTCTAGCAGTTACGCTACCCATGTCACTGCACCCTGTCATCATAGTGTACAAAGTTCCACTCTTAGTCCTACGAGCTAACACCATATCTTCCTTGACTATATTTTAGGAATTTTCCTCAAAGACAAACTTGTAGCTTGCTTCATCGAGCTTTCCAACATATATCAATTTCTTACGGGATGAACATGATACATTGACACCTGTTAGCTCTCACCTACCTCTAATCGAGGTACGTATCTCAACATCAACTTTTCCCATAATCGGCACAACTAGTACCACACCTTCCACTAAACTTATGAAAGGAATTTTATCTCGAAAAACGTGAAATGATACACCAGAGTCTAATACCAAAGACTCTATTAGATCTCTGACACTCACTGCCAAAAGATCACCACACCTAGCACTCTTGTCTATCCAACTTTTTCAACTTTTCCCTTTTCCATGGAATTCGGCTTAGCGCTTTCCAAATGAAAATGTAAAACAAAATATTTCCTATCGAATTTATCGAACAATATTTTGCCTCCTTCCATTATTGTGAATTTTAGTGGATCGCTCTTACCTCACATTTCGAACCAAGCCAACCAGGCTCTGATACCAGTTTGTAGAGATTTTAGGTATGATCACACACACAATAATAAACATAAGAACCGGAAAAATAACAAGAACACAATATTTACGAGGTTCACCAACTTGACTACGTCCTCACTATAGTCGCACTAGGAATTTTAATAATCACTCAATATGAGGATACTAATTACAATGTTATTCATCTCCTTTTATAGCTAATAACAAGCTATAACTCCAAGACATAATAAATATGTATAACATCGTCTTACATTTAGTTCAAGTGATCAATGAACTAAGTTACTTTGATCAATGAACTAAGTTACTTTGAGTTAGAATTTATTGCCCATATGTTTATCATGTAAGGCGGTTCTAAGCCTATGCAAATTTCTTGTACCCAACCGGGTTCATTGGTCTGACCCAACCAGAAACACGAGCATCCTTAACTTGAAGTTGAGTCCTCCTTTGGGTGAGTTGAATTCTACTCTTAAGATTTCCTCTTTCGACTCTCTCATATTTACCCTCAGGATTCATCATTCGTAGTAGGAAGCGCCTCTAAACCCGCTTTCACCTACAATTTCATATAAACAGCCAAATCCTCTAGCTAGAGGAAAATGTTAGCAATTGGTAGTACCCAAATGGGCGCAAATATGACCGAGACGGTGTACTAAATACGGTAAATTAATTAGGCACTTAACAGTTAACACAATACAGAGAGGATGTTTTCGCTAAAAAAAAAAAATTACCGTACTAGTAAGTAATCTTCCTTGAATATATCGGGTAAATTGATTATCGGATAGTAGGGTAAATTGCGGATGCGTCTTTGACAGTCAACAATTTGAAGCCTATGTAGCACATGGTTAACATTTCAACACCTCCTACATTATACTAAGTAGAAGACGAGATATACTCCATCCAATCCACATCAAACTCCCCATTTGACTTTTACGGTGTATGAGACGATATTTTCACCACGTTTTTCTTCATTTATATATTGCTTTTTTGTGTCGAAACTTTTAAAATCTGACTAACTATAATCAAGGTCAATATGTAACAAGTTTGACTTTAAAAAGTGGATGGAGTTTTAGTGTGGATGAGATCTTTGTAGACCCAAATCGATCTAGCTAGATCCGTTTAATCAAGGGAAATGTAACTCAAACTCGCCCAACTAGTGTTTACTTCGACGTGTCTGGGCTAGCTAGGTCGTGCCGTTGTGGACCTACTGTCAACCCTAGTAACGACTATGTAGAATGGCGGACGCATGCTTAGCTAAGTTAGCTTAAATAGTTACATCGATTTATAAACAATAACAAAAACTTGTATGGACGTAGAGAATTATTATTATTATTATTATACCGTCTCGTTATTGGGTGAGACTGTCTCACACTGTGAAATGGATTTGTTGTGTAAAAAGACAGCTCACTTAATACCAAAAACTGAATAGTTATTTCACAAAATTAGTCTACTTCATGATGTGAGATTGTCTTACTCTATAATTTGTGATTATTATAATAATAAATTTATTATAATAAAGTTGGTTTGTAACTAAAAATGTCTTAACCTAATGTTTAAGACAAAAATATTGTGATAATAGGTGATTACATAATTGGATCATCATAATTTTACCGCTGCCAAAAATAGTAATTGGATCCTTGATAGGCTAAAAGTCGTATGCCTATCAAATGTAAATTTATAATCACTTACTTACTAAACTACTAAAACAGTAATATAGTGAAAGTA
>JAOWBH010142978.1:0-13126 GCA_028566215.1 Silene coronaria | reverse complement strand
TAACTAAACTAAACATGATAAAAGTATGAAAATAACAACAAAGCATAAACGAGTAGTAATAAACAAAGGTAAAGGAGAATGGAATTAAGAATGAAGAATGAAGGTGTATTGATTCCGAAAGTTGAAGAAAGAATTACAAGATTCAGATCCAAAAATTCCAAAAGCAAAGTGTGAAGAAGGAAAAGGGTTACAGTATAAAGAATAGATAAAAGATAATCTAATAATTTTTTGTAAATAGATACTTATACGACTTCCTAAAAACCGAGCTTTAATTAATAAAAAATACTACACTAAAATCCTCGGCTGATTAAGAGACCAATCGATCGACTTAAATTCTAGTCGATCGAATTTTCTAGTGAACAGTTACTGTCGATCGACTACCTCACTAGTCGATCGACTTTTCCCATGAATATTACCAGTCGATCGACTGGTATACTGGTCGATCGACTTTTCCTCTGAAGCAGTAGCACACGCTTGTACCAACTTCAGCTCTAATCCATCTTGCGCATACCGAGGCATCAACTTTCAGCTCCGCTTCAACAGTCAACAGTAACACTCCTATGGGGACAGGCTTTGGCTCAAATCCGCTCGAATGGATCAAATATCTGCATTAGATAAAGACAATCCAAAGTAGCCAATTCTCGAGCAAATAGTAGCTCACACTACTAAAACGGTATAGAAATGAGTGCAAAAGGATATAAAAATCATATAAATAAAGCACGCATCAAGCTTGCGGCTAAAACCGACCCGATACCTGTATGACCCGACCCGTATTTGACCTAAACCGAGCCGTTTTACAGGTCTACTTGCATGGTATTATGGTGCCAGAGGGCTATTCGTCTAATATTAGAAGCCTTGTTTTGTTGCAGGACCTATAGCTTACATGTTTAAAGTCACATGACTGTCATACATTGATGCAACAACTGCTAGCTGTGGCCGTTCGTTCCATTCTACCTCCAAAGGTTCGACATGCTATAATTAGATTTTGCTATTTTCTTCAAATCAATCAAAAATAAAGTCATTGATCCCGATGAAGCGGAATCTTTGCAGGACATCTTCAAAGTGTTGGCAAGAGATGAAAAAGAACAACGAATATGAGTAGAAGAAACCCAATAAACGTATTAGCCTATTACCTCAATGTTTCTTAATTGAATTGTACTTCTTAGTAGACAATCTTTTTTGTGGTTAAAATGACACTTTAAGTAGAAAAGCGAAAAGTCAAGTAATAGTACTATGGCACAAGGTGCCCAGTCAATAATATATAAATGTGATAAAAAAATTAGGAACAATTTCCCACCAAAGCATCTCAATAGCAACGGTGTGATCTTTCCAATAGTACTTAACAAGAGTGTCTATTAGATGATTATCAAGCAAAGTGAGTAGACCTGGAAAAATTGACCCAACCCAGTATAACCCGACCCTAAATTTTATGATTGCAAACTGATTATTATCCACAAATAACTTGATATTTGTTGGCCCGAAAATGACCCGACTCGACCCGAACTCGACCTTAAATGACTTGACCCGATTTACCCGTTTGCAAGGTTACTACTTTCCAACATAAAAAATAGTAGTTGAGTTACTCAATCTTTGAGCACACAGGTTATCACTAGACATATTAACGACTGAAAGGCAAGTAAAAAATGAAATAACTCATGCAATTGTACCTAAAAAGGGTCAACTTGAATGACAAGTAGTTTGCGCCAAAATGGGGTAAAAGCGGCGCACTTTGAAAGTTCATCCTTTAACTATTGTTAATGATCACAGACAACCCAACCCACAAATCCACACCAAAAGAGAAGTAGCACGAAAGGAGGCTGCTACAATAATTTTGTGCTAAGGGGAATCAGGAGGGGCTCAATAGAATGAGTTAACAGTGTTTGGGGGAAGGCTTCAAAAGTGTTGGCAAAAGACCAATAAAAGTTGAAAAATGGTTAAAAGAAAGTCATTGCAGGTCTAAGTACCTCACAAACCAAGCCACGAGAAAAGAGAACAACAATCATGGGTACATGTAGACCATAACCATTAAGGTTTGATCAAGAAGAGAAGGATAAGGTGAGGGTAAAAGCACTTTTTAGAATAAGAAAGGCCTAAGGAGAAACTTTTAAAACACTATCAAGAGCTAATATAATAGTAGGAACAGGGTTAAAAATAAAATAAGTAACAACTTAACAAGAATATTTTAATGATAAAAAAAGACGACAAAATTTTAAACTCACTGTTAGAAACGTTCCAAGAGTCATACAAAGGATATCAAACACGTGAAGCTGAGGATTAGAGGTCCGAAAAGAAGAGATGGTGAAAATACAAGCTATAAAGTTAGGTAAAATATTCAATGTCGTAAAACAATAGATGACTTTGATTCAAATTAGATAACTCGAATAATATTGGCTAAAGATCAAATTAAAGGTGTAGATAATAAGCGGAATCTGACAAGAGGCCTACACATTATGAAGCGATGGACAAATCCCTTAAAATGTGAATGGTATTCTTAGATTGATGGTGACACATGGCACAGAAATAAGCAAACCCATAGAGGAGATGAAAATTAAACATTATGTGGGACAATATCCCACCAAGCAAGATACAAGAATAGATAAATACAGGTGCTGGGTACGAGTAAACCATAATCATTGAAGCTTTGAGCAGGAAAGAAGGGTAAGGTAAGATTAAAAGTAATCTTTAGAGTAAGATCGATCTAAACTCTTAAGAGAAACTTTTAAAAAGCACTGAGATCGAGTTAGCCGATATAATAGTTAGCACATGGTTAAATGAAAAATGAGTAAAAAGAATATTTTGATGATGAAAAAAATAGTATAAATTAAACTCATTGTTAAAAACGTTCCAAAAGTTATTAACAATAACAAAAGATATTAAACACATGGTTGAGGTGAGAAGGAGTGATCCAACAAGAAGGGATCTAAGAAGACTAAGGATGCACCACATCTATATTAATCAATCATACTTTAAATACAAAAATCAAAAGAGAGAAGACATGTACATACTTTATGTAACATATGAAATGCTAAGTGGATTAAAATACGAAAGGATTATCATTTTTGTTTTGTTTTATAATTAAACTTCTCATAACTACTATATAAAGGAAAAAAATGTGTCATCCAAGTGCTAATTAGTTTATTTAATAAAATCATGTATTGAAGGAATAATGATCTTTAATCAAATTATGTTAACATTAAAATTGTCCGAGAAGTCTCTTTAAAAAATAAAGGCTAAAACGTCATTACACATTATACATTTAATCAATTATTTTAGAATCCGTGCAACGCACGGGCAACATCCTAGTACTTGAATAAACCTTAATTCTTCAACCAATCAAGCATCTTCTTAACTATACAGATTCTTGTTTAAAACGTATCTTAACTAATGTTTTTACACAAATTGATAATAAACAGAACCTAATTTAATTAGAAACCAAATATCATTAATCCTACCAACAACAATCCGAAACGGTATTCTTATACGAGCACTTAGCTTATGAATACTCTCATTTTAGAAATCACATTTTATATCTCGTATGTCATTCCGACCTTAAGCAATCTCTTTCGAGGAATATCAAGAGCCTTATCAGTTTGTCTCAAATTTCTCCTGATGAAGTTATACGCCAAATCGATCACAATCTTTTTGCCAAACCCGGCTCCTTTACCGGAGATAATCTCACTCTCTCCCATCATATGTACAATCCCATCTCGAGAAGCTTTCTCGATCACTTCCATTTCATTTTCCAACTCTTCTTCGTTGGCCTTCGTTGCTTCTTCCTCATTATTCTCGCTATTGCGAATGTAGTCCTGGTCTGGCTCCCCGACTGTCTCTACAATGTCGCCCTGTCGTTGATCGACTTGGTTATCCTTAACATGAAACCAAAAATCTTCCCTCATAAATTCCTTGAGCCGTTCGACTAGGAGCCGTTCAAAGGGTTCAACCTCATTTCGACCATCGGTATATCCATACCGTACTACACACCGGAAGACGTAAAGTTCCCTCGGATTCACCCTACGAAATAGAAAACGCTCCTCGGGTGGAACTGTACTAATCGGAAGTGACTTGATAGAAACAAACACGACTACCGACTGTAATGCTGGAACATTTCCTAGATAATGCTCGAAAATAGGAGGAATCCCATGAACAAGTTCAGAGTAAAAGATCGCCATGCCAGGAATTCGACAAAAATTGCTGTGACTCGTTATCTCCCTTAGAGTTTCGGGTGATACTTTATTCTCGACTTCATAGTAGTACTTCTTCCGGTACACGTAGTTCCATATGTACATTACGCTTAGTAGAAGACACGCGAAGGCTATTGGAAAATATCCGCCATGTGGAAACTTGTAGAGCACCGATGTTAAGTAAACCAGCTCCACTGACATAATGCAACAGATGTATACTATCACTAATGCTATGTTCTTTTTCCATATTACTAGCATCACCAGGATCATGAAGGACGATGTGATCGTCTCAGCAAATACGACAGCAATTCCTGCATTTTGTCGGTAATTCATTCAGTCAGACACATCCTTAATATATGAATCGTATTCTATAGATGTCAGCTATCTCAATTGGTAAATTCATTGTGACGGATTTCTTGTAGAAAATATGCTACTTGTAAAGCGGAATCAAGGAGCTTACCATAAGCATTTCCTATCTTCTCTGTAGTTCTAAAAGCCAGAGTGACGAGAACACTAGCAATCATGATGACGTAGTTCACTTCCGGGATATAAACCTGGCCTTCAAAGGTAGCTGAAGTGTGGACGATAGTGACCCGAGGGAAGCATCCTAGTGCCAAAGACTGTTGAATGATAGAGAAAGTACCAGAAATCATAGCTTGGCTAGCTATAATCGCTGCAAGAACCGCTATCACAAACATCGGCCAGTATAATGGACCTGCAGAAAATAGGAGTCGATTTAGTATGGTGTAAGCCCGAAAAATGCACTTCAGAACAGAACAAAAACAGGACAGCAATGTCAATCTAGTATTAACCCGGTATAGCCTTGTAGAAGGTATCAGTGACGTCGTCTTGGTGCAACCGGAGGAAAGACGCTTGGCCGGAGTAAGTTAGCATAAGTGCAGGGTACACGATTGCAGACATACTTATTTGGATAGACCTTACAGAAAAGTGTCCAACATCAGCAAATAATGCTTCAGTCCCTGCAGCATTCAAATAGCTGTCACTACTTGCTTATGATTAGAATGTCATTTTAGTCGAGCAACAAATAATCGACTCAACGAACAGTCAAACATGATTGAAAATTCGGAATTGACCTGATCAAACCAGAATCAGACTCAAACATGACCTGAAATTTCTGGACCCATTAATAATCCAGCCAGAAAGTGCAACGACAGATCGACTCAAACATGACCTGAAATGACCCGTCCTGACCAAATGACCCGATTGTCGAGTCTAGTTTAGTGTAAATATTGTTAGAAGGATAACCTGTGACGCAAAGCACAACGCCACCAAGCGAGATCCAAGCATCTTTTCCATTCCTTCTGAAGTACTCAACGATGTGCCATGGATTGACCGCCTTGATAACGGTAGGATCATATTTGATGAAATTGTAGAGACCAATTCCAGCATTCATTACAAACCAAACACTCACAATTGGTGCGAAACTGTATCCGACTTTGTCTGTCCCAAATCTTTGTACCGAGAAGAGCAAAATCAAAATTGCAACCGATATCCACACCACCCTCCCTTCAAAATTTAAACCAGAAGAAAACTACAGTCAGAATATCAATCAGCACAATCAAAACAATACTTTCGACTATACATGTTAGAATTTCGATAATACATTCAACAAAATAACGCAAACAATCAATGTTATGCACTTGGATGTGTATCAAATACAGAGTACTTATAATCGTGTCTGAATGACATTCAAGTATTCAACTTGTACTTCTTTAGTCATGCATATTGATTGTACAATCTGATCCCATAAACGCGTAAATTACTCTGTAGTACATACTACAGAGTATTATCTAAAGATAATATATTCCCATATTTTTACCCGTGCAAAACAGTAAATATTTACCTTCTGTAAAAGTAGATGCTGAAGCTTCTTTTAACCCACTCACAGCCGATAAAACTGCGAAACAGATTGAAATCAGAAAAGTATCCTAACCAAGTAACCATACAAGTTACATTCTTAAGGCCGGCTTGAGATAAATTAAACGAGAAAACGAACCTGAGATGGAGGGGGTGAGAACACCATCACCGATAACCAAAGATGTCGAAAGCATGGTAACGACCAAAAGAATGTATTTAGCAACAATGCTAGTTTCTAACAAAGTTTTGAGCTTCAATGACAATCCTAAATGATGGCTTGGCAACTGCAACTGGTAATTTGAGACTTGTTGATCTTCAACTTGTGTACTTGGAAGTAATCCTACCTTTGCATTTCGACATAGTAGAGAATACAACGCAAATGTTCCTCCTATTTTTAACATACATTGTTTATTTTTGTTAGTACAAAAATATCAACATTTTTCGTATTTTACTCCGTACACATGTTGAGAGTTGCAAAACAATCTAACATAGGGAGGGGGTCGGGCCAGGCTAACCCGGAACTGGCCCGGAATAGGGAAGATGTCGGGCCGGGAAAAAAGTGACCCGGGGCGGGTTGGGGTTTGAGGCGAGTTGGGTTAAACTATATTATGGACCCGGAACTGGCCCATGATAGAGTTTGAGGCGGGCCAGGTTAAGCTATATAGGAGGCGGGGCAAGACGGACCGGACAAAAGTGACCCGAGGGGCGGGTTGGGCCGGGTTTGCCCTTATGCTTGACCAGCCCTAGTACGGTAGGGGTAGTTTGGGGGAAAATAATGTCAAAGTTCGTGTAATTTAATAAAATTGTGTATGAAATAGCAGCATTTTGTTTTATTTTCATAATTCGTATTGAGGCGTGTCACATTTTATACTCTGTTAGTAATCCCTAAAACTTGCATGATATATAGAGTTTTTACTTTTGAAACGTTGTTAGTTTTTCATTTTTCACTTCATGTTATTTTGATATGATCCGAGAACAAATTTTGAACTGGAAAATTAATCAAGAAAACTGATTAAAGTCATGAAATGTGTGTTTTAATGAAAATGTTTTTATACCACAAATTTATAATGTTTAATTTTAGAAAATTTTTGGGAATGAATATTTTTTGGTTAAGAAGCTACTAATATAAATTTATAAATTTTTACACAGAGTAAGATTACGTCGAGCCATTTTCTAATAAGTGATAGTAGCACTAATAAAAGATTTTACAATTTATACCTTTTAGTTTTACATCAATTTTGTTTTATTTTAACAAAATGATTTTATAGAGTTTACCAAAAAAAAAAATTATAATTTGATTAAAATTGTGTAGGAGAAAATCGCATTTGTGTCTTAATTTATGGAATGCTGTATCACGAACCTTTTGCAAACCCAAAATGACGCGACTCTAATTGATTCAACCGATTGAACCGTTAGTCGCCTCAAATTTAAGATATTTTAAATTCAATCCGTCTTGCTTGTGACGGATAGTATTGAAGACGGGCCGTCTGTGAGAGGAAATGGGTAGGGGGGACAAAGAGGGGACAAGGGGGGACCCCCCATGTGCATCTCCCACTCACTCTAAATGGGTATTTTGTGAGGGGAAATGGTATCCGTCTCTTATAAAAGACGGATACTGTCCGACTTTAAATTAAGACGGATCTAAAACCAGACCAATTGATATAACACAAATGTCAAGCTCTAAATAATTATAATTAAAAAATTCAATAATTACTATTGACCACGTGTCATTTATAAAGGCTGTTTTTGTTGACAATTTGTGATCATTTTTTTCCAGACAGAGTATGATGCATAAAATTGACATCTTGTAACTGAAAGCTGGCCCACAAGACCGTAAGAAAAATGTTAGATTCAGTTGAGATTAGTCCAGTACTACCCAAAATCAATCGGCCCATCTTGGTATATTCTTGAATCATTTGACTATATCAAATAATAAAATCGGACAAGGTTTACTAATCAAAAGCAAATTGAAAACCGGTATTTCTAACGTGTATGTGGTCACACATTATCATAATTTAATTAAAAAAAAATTTGAGAATATATCATAGTAAAATTGAAGTATAAACTCAGATTTATCATATTTATTCAACATTTTTTCTTTAATTAGCTTATTATGAACGTGTGTCGTTAGTGTTCATGTTAGAAGAATCGATTAAAAATAATTAAATAAACTCTCCCTAGTGAGTTAGGTATCACCTACCACTTAATAACAAAATTAGAGCTTCTTATTACTAATCTAATGATTCTAATCACACTTGTCCTTTCCTCATCATACATATCATGGATAAAAAACAAATAAATAATTGAAACAAGTAGATAGCAAGTCTTTTAGGAGTAGATTTATCGTTATATATAAGTACTCCTTAACTCAGAGTTGGTTAATTACATAATACTCTATATATTTCAAGTTTCACTAATACAAACTAAGGCACGAAAATACAAGAAAAATAATTAACGGAGTTTTAAAATAGTTATCGTTAGGGGAGAAAAAACAGGGTTATAAAGGTAAATAAGCAAGAGGATGAGAATGACAAACGTACCCTTTCCATTGTCGTTGGCCCTTAAGACAATGAAGACGTATTTGATCAAGGGTAGTAAAGTAATTGTGTAGTAGATAAGTGAAAGAACACCCAAGATGTCGTTTGTGTCCTTAATACCATTTGGGAAGGTGCTTCCGAACACGTACAACGGCGACGTTCCGATATCTCCGTATATTACACCAAGACTTTGAAATGCAAGAGATAATACTATTGCCCAACTCATTTCCTATATATATTCACCCACAAATTTCAAATCATTCATCAAATTCATCTTAATTAGTGGTTTTCTTTTGACTAAATACGAAGAAAATTTAAAGAAAAATCAGTTAATCTTGTACAAGAACCGATATAATTATTCTTATTATTACAAGTGAGTTACATAGTTGCCTGATATGAATATGACATACTTACCGCTCATGTTTGAATTTGTACAGAAAAACATGCTCTGAAATTCTGTATAGCACGGCGTATGCAATTATGCATTATTAATAATCAACTTAAAGATTAAGATGTACTCTGTATATATCTGTGAAATATTAATTTTTATTATATAAGACGGTTTTGTAAAAAATTACTTCCTCCATTTCATTCAATTCTATACATTTGCTTTTTGAGCACTATTCGTCTATTCATAAGTGTGGAAAATCTTCGATATAACTTCTGATATATAGAATAAAAAATAATCATGTGAGATCTTATTTAAATTGTCCTACCGACTATGTTGTGAATATCAAATTTTTATAATTTTTATTAATATGTAACTAAAGATATGAATAAAAGAAAACGAGAATGTGTATAATTGAATGAAATGGAGGAAGTATGACGGAAACATTAATTTTGTGGTCCATTAACCAATTTGATCATTTCACTAATAATCATGTTATTTGAAGAAGAAATTAAACCATTGCCACTAGAGACTAGGGTCGTAGATTCCTTGGAATCCTATGAAGAAACCAAAATGCTATAAATAACCTCAAAATAAAAAAAAAATTCCCACAAGTCCACGATTAACAAAAGGCAGCCAAAAGTCTAATAAAATCATGCACAAAATGACAAAACAAGAAAAAGGCATACAAGTATTTATTTATTTTCGAAAAAGTATTCTTAAAACTCTCGAAAATTATTATTAGTACTTTGAATTTTATAGTTTGTGTTTACACACCTCTAAACTTACATTACATAATTATATCAACAAACACAAATTATAGAATAAGACGCTCTCACACCGTGATATGATACAGCTAGTAGTAAGTCTTATTTAAGACAGGTATTATCCGTCTTAAACATATACGAAAAATAATAACGTATGTAAACATAATTAAAGAAAACATAGGAAAACTAATGTATTAGACGTAAAAATAAAAATACCTTGGAGGCATGAGCATGGTGACCTTTAACACTAGAAGATTCAAGATCAAGGGAGTCGTAACGACGTAGTTTCGTCTTCCCTTTAATTTCGATATATTCTTCTTCATTATTATTGTTATTATTATTTCTGCTTGTATTTTCTTCTGTTGTCATTTTATTTTCAAAGAAAGTGATCAAGATTCATGGGCGGAAGGTGATGATGAAGCCATAAGGGTATTTAAAGGATTTTTATTTTCATGAAGTAGGGGCCCACCAATGAAGAAATACTTTAATGCTTATTAAATTGTTTTTTTTTTTTTTTGGTTTTGTTGACAAGTAATTAGTGAATTGCAAAGAGGGTTTCCCAATTAAGAGATTCCAGCTAGAAATTAACTGATGTTAAGTTTTTATATTAGTATGGAATGAGCTGTCTGAAAACTTATTTTGTTCTCGATTTACCTTCTTTAGCATAAATTCATGCATAGTGATTAATAAGTATTTTAACCGATTTCACGGTTAAAAGAATTCTCACATGCATGTTACATACATTGTTACCTGCCTCATTTTCATTTAGATCGTCTTAAAATTTATTCCAATTGTCACCTACGATTTATTTTAACATAAACCTTTATCATATTCTGATTTCTATAGTCAGATCAACTTTATTTTGTTTCATATTAATGTGAATGAATTTTTATTCTCAAGTTTATTTGACGTATCTAACATGATTATCAACTCTATTTTAACGTATAACTTTTAGTAGGGGTGTTCATTCGCGGTTCGCTAATTTAATTCGATTCGGTCAAACTCCGAACCTAAACCGCAGCTTTTTGTTTAAACGGTTCGGTTAACCGAACCTAACAAATATGCACAGTTTTCGGTTTTTTGGTTTGGTTTATTTTGAACACCCCTGACTCTTAGTACAATATGTAATGTGGAAATTTTTCAAAGTATTAATTGAAGACTCGAATATGATAAGTTAATAATGTCCAATTGTCCAATTCGATGAGTATTCTAATCCTAGGTAATTTAATTTATTATGAAACCTAATCTTACAATTATTTGATCTTATGTGATTCGAAATTAAAATGGTTAATTCTTATTGTATTAATGTCAGTGCACTTAATATAACACGTGGGTTTGATAATAGTGTATTTAATTAATGACTTGCATTGGCCTACAGCATCATGTAGGGGATTATTGTGTTTGTGTCATCCCAAATCCGGCAATTTTGGACTACTTTTCTCACTAACCACAATAATGTTGAATTGAGTTTCTACCTTTACAAATAAGCTTCAAACACTAATAACAATACTACTCTAATAACACAAATTATTACGGATTACTCCGTATTATTTTGGAAAAATCAATAAATTTTACGGAAAGGATATGTATGTATATAAGGAGTTAAAAGAGGAAATTAATATTTAATATTGTAATTAATTGCATTATTTTTTGTGCAATTTTGTCATAAATTCCTATATTAATACCTTATTTAGAAGGTTTTAACTCCTTAAATATAGCTAACATTATCTAAATTTTAATCTGTATTTTTTAAAAGAATAATCACAAATGGTCTGTAAATATTGGCTCAATTAATTAAAATATGAGTAATAATTTATTGATATAAGGTATTCAGGTTCAAACCTTTCGAGGCGTACATTATAATTGGTCTAGAATCTGACTTCCTAAATCGGAGTCTATAACCCCTTGATAAAATGGGGTGGTTTGCTAATTACTACAAGGATCATTTGTCTTATTTTTATGTTTCATCACATGTCTCATCGTTTCTTCTTTTGACACAACCTTGAACATAGAAAAGATTGGGAAACTATATCTGAGTATTTGTGAATGATTTGTCAAAGATTTAATATTCCCTCCTAGTTTGAGGGTTGGTTTATCTTTCCATTTCTATGCTAGTCGGGTGTTGGTTTTCCTTTCCTTTTTTGGTAAGTTGTGTGTAGTTCATATTCATTTTCAATGTGGAATAGGGTGTATTGTGTGGTCCAATTTATTTCATTAATTTTGGTGTCTAAAAGAAAGGGAACAACACTTAGATTAGGAGGAAGTAGAACATAAGATGACAGGGACGGAGACTATCGGACCTGTTATACTTTTTGGTTAGCAGTAAGTCTTGCTTGCGACGGGTCGCGGTTTGCGACGGGTAGTTTGTGAGAGAAAATGGGTAGAGGGGACAAAGGAGGGTTCCCCATGTGCTTCCCCACTCAAGGCAAATGGGTTATTTGTGAGTGAATATGATATCCGTCACAAATAAGTGACGGATACCTTCCGTCACAAATAAGAATTTGTGAAACTCATATAATCTTATACCATAATTACTTTATGCTATAACAGATGTGAGAAAGATAATAAAAAAAGTCAATAAAATACACATATCTAAGATTGTTCGATTTTATTTTAGCTAATAAAATACACTATTGTTCACTGAGTCAGTGGCAGAAAACCTTCATAATGGATCATTTGAATGGGACGAATTAAATGATTTTAGGCATATTCAAACACTTCAAACCGGAAAAAGATTCATAAAATTGAATTTGTAACCTCTGACATCAACCTAGGAAGAATCTGTTCATTTTTTAGGTGGGTGATTTGAATGTATGTGGAGAACTGGAGATGCCTTATGTAAAACTATTTTACGTGTAAAATTATCAAATAAATCTTCAACCATCGGATCAAACTCAGATTTAATCTGTACAGTTGAGAAAGTAATGAACCTTCATTTCTTTTTGATAAATGTAGAGAATCCTTACTTATATTTAAACCAATTTACTTACTGATTTTACACTAGCTGGTGTAAAACCGCTTTATATAAGTATTTTGCATATATGTGCAATGTGCATTTCTATTGAATCGCTTTTAACGCAATGACATTTTTGTATTTGTGTCCTACTCTTTTCATCTCATATCTCCATATATATTTAGAATTTTTGATTATCATTTCATTTTGTTTTCTTACTCTGTATTATTTAGAGCCTAGAATCTCAAATACAACGCAAATTCTATTGAAAGACCGTTGTAGGTGCGACGAGAAAAAAGTGACCATTTTTTGACTAAAAAATGACAATTTTTTCAAAGTGATCGCTATTTACCTTAAATTGTCTACTATTTACCAAAAAGTGGTCACTTTTCACTTTTTCCAAAAAAAGCACGAAAAAGACC
>JAOWBH010142967.1:0-13127 GCA_028566215.1 Silene coronaria | reverse complement strand
ACCCCTTGGTCGTCATCTACGCGCCGATATGGTCATTTTGACTGTAATTAGAGTCCATTTGGAGTCCGGGACAAAACCTTCTTCATTTTCTGATACTGTTTCAACCCGTTTCGGAGGTTTCTAGAATGTCATCGCCAAATAATATATTTTAATACTAAATATCTCGTCCAAATATCATGCCTTGAGAAATAAAGAAATCGTTATCTTCTTATTTCCATATTCCAATCGTAAAGATCTTGCGTGCTGAATAGGATACCGCTGGGGAAATGACGCAGCCTAAGCTGCGCCTCTTCCCCAGGTAGTTTCCAGGCTTCCAAAACCGTACCTCGTGATTAGTATAAATAGAGGCCTTCATACCTCATACTCTTCACTCGAGTGTCCATTCCTTCTCTTCTCCCTCTTTTCATTCTAAACCTACGCTCTTGCACTTTGACATAACGTGCTTAATCTTTTTGACCACATTAGCTCGAATCCTTTCGAGTACCGTCACAATTTTGCATAGCCCGACCAATTTGACCAACTACACACCGACTTTAATTAATTAATTAATCTTTCTTTGCTAAGCAAAGACACTTTCATTCTTAATTAACTCGAATTATCACTAAAAGACGCATTTTAGTTAAATCTCGTGCCATTAACATGTGAGTATAAGGTGTAAATCCCAAATTTGATAAATCTGTAATTTTAATATTATATTTTTGCTGTTTATGTCGTAAAGATGCCAAATAAATCTTTTTTATCATTTAGAATAGTTTAAAAATCAATATTTTACGAAACCAACAGCAAAACTGAGACGCGCCAGGGGATGCGCCTCCTGGAAGAAACGCAGCTCTGGCTGCGATTCTTCCAGAGGCTGCCTGGCCCCTGGTTTGCTTCTTCTTCTTCCTCGGTTTTATTTTTGTGCTTGTATTTTCTTTTATTTCGCTTCTCTTCTTCATTCTTTCTTTATTTTTGATCATTAAAATTAATTTACTCAAATTTCTTTGACATAAATCGTCAATAATCCCATATTGTACGGTTTTCGTCAATTTATCGATTACGGTTCGAAGTACTCGATTTTTAATATCGAATTCCTTCAATCCATTATCGCATAGTTTCTGTAAATATTATTTTCACTCTTTTAAATTTATTTATTTAGTTTAATCCATCCTTTGTCGATGCTAATTCATTATTTTGCATAATTTGTATAATTGAGTAAATTCCGTCTGTCAATTCGTTTGTATCGTTTATATTTCGTACTCATGACCATTGTATATTTTCATATGTAATAAACATATTAAATCACTTCCTTCGACTCAATATTACGATTAATCAACTTAAAATTACCCAACGAACATAATGGATTGCGATTCTGGCTTTCACAGTCATAAAACAACCCAGGAGTGGATGCATTTGTGGCTGTGCCTCTTCCAGAGGACGCACCCCTGGTTGCGTCTGTTCTAGGATTGGTTTCTGCCTCTAAACTCAGGTTTGCTCGATTTAAATTATTTATCATTGTTTATAATTGACTAATACAGATTAATATCGCCTAATTTTATATATTATTTCATTTGTTTATTTATTTCATTCTTTTAGTTAACTTAATTTGAATTCATTTACTTTATTTATTTCCATCCATTCATTTATTCTTTTATTTAAATCTCCTTTTGGCATCTTTACGACGTAAACACTCATTTGTATTATATTTTCATTATGTTTATTGTTCATCACATGTAATTAATCTAAATCCCGATTCGACCTTTAATTCCTATCTGTATAAATCACCGACATAGTTAAAATAGATTATGTTTAATCTATTATTTTTTGCATTGCATTCATATAACCGACGATATATTGAATATTAATGAACTCACCAATCATTAGTAGAGGCTGCTATCGAGGCGGGCAGGGTTAGGTGTTCGATTAAAGAACTTCCTAACACGTACCCTCACCCCTTACTTTGAATCGCTGTGAACATCCATGTTCGCGGGCATTACGAGAGTCATTCTTGACATAGAATGCTAATGGTGACGAATTCTTGGTGTTCATGTCACTACTTTGTGTCTTGACATGACATGAAGTATTCAAACGGTTCCAATTTTCTAAAAAAATTGGTGGCGACTCCACAATGCAGACTTGTTCAACCTTTCATCGGTATCTAAGCCTTTCAAATCGGCAACAACCCATGACGTGACTCGCTCCGCGAGGCTCTGTGGGAGATGTGCCGCCACTTTGCCCTTTAAAAGGACATGTGGGTGCGCGCGGCGCGAGTGGCCTGTGTCCACAGTTACACACTATTTAGTTTAATTGTGTTCTTGTATGGTCTATTTGATATGTACTACCTCGAGCAACCGAGATGTTAATGCCCTTATTTACTAGGGAAGATCTTGCTAAAGGCTCCTTGGTAAATGAGGGTGTAACAAAGTGGTATCAGAGCGATGATTTTGGAACCTAAAACCAATGAACCAAATGAATGTAGGGTGTCTAATAAAATGAACCCGGGTAGGGATTTTTAGGATCTACCGCAAAAATTTGGGAGACGTTCCGAGATCACACTTTGGCCCTTGCAATCACTAACCTGTCACTACGGGGTAAATCTAGGAGGAGATGTGAATTATGTGCTTTGTATTGTGCGTTGATATGTATGATGAATTGGAGATGGAAGAGTATATGTTTATACATGTTTATGTGAAGTTGGTAGTTGATTTAAGGATGGAAGATGTAGTTAATGTGGGTATTATATTGTATGAGTAGAGTTAATTCGTGTAATATTCCTGAGTATACATATTAGAGCATGCTAATTAGGAGATATGAATAGATGTATATTGTTTTAGTGTCGGATTATGGAGGAAAGAGAGCATTTTTGCATGACTCGACCGAGTTGGGTAGGGTACTCGACAAAGTTACTTCTACTCGATCGAGTGTCCGTGGCACTCGACTAAGTGTACTTTTTATATTGATTATGTCAGCTTATGGAGTCGGTGTACTCGGTCGAGTAAGGTTGTTACTCGACCGAGTGATGGAACCTTGGTTAAGCATATAGTGAATTCAACCGAGTTTATTTTATGTGATCCACACTGTCGAGTACGATGGTATACTCGATCGAGTAAGGGCCACTCGATCGAGTACAATGGCCCACTTGACCGAGTGCCTGCCGCATTTCTCAACAATGCGCAGTTTTTGTAAAAAGGTCATATCTCCTTCATTTCTTGGTCATTATGGGTGTGTGAGGTAGTTAGAATCTTAAGAGAATAAGCTATGACCTCCAATTGAAATTATATCAATACCATGTCTATAACTCATGTTATGTTAGTTTTAAGATGACCCTTCTAAGGACGAACATTATGATGTGGAGAGCTTCGTCTTGGGATTTGTATGGTTTCGTGAGAAAGACATGTGGTCATACGCGAGTATGATGGGTAGGAGTAAAGAGGAAGTAAAGTAGATTAGCCATTGGGAAAAGAAACAAGTTTTGTGTTGACTGATGAGTGATAGTCTCATGAGCTTTAGTAATGTAGTGATGATTTTGTATGGTCAAGTAGTATTGTAGGTATGGCGAATATAGAAACAAAGGATTGGGATGGGAGATGGGAATGATTCCACTTTGGAATAAGTAAGGATAAAAGGGGATGAGTATGACAATGTTAGCTAGGGATATACGTGATAAGAATTTGTTATCGTAATTGGAAGAGAATTATGCCGGCAAGCTTAGCTTGTTTCATGCAAGTATGTGGATATATATATATATAGTTGTGATATTTGGGAATTCATATTATTGGTAAGAAGTGGTTAAAATTGTGTAAACTCTTTGGGGAAGTTAACGGTATGAGGTAACTTATTGGTTTAAGGGTAATGTTGTGCTTAAAATAAGGATGTATTTAATTAAAGAATAATCATGGGCTATTTGGACTTAATGGTAACGAGAGGCAGTGAGTAACATGTTACAAGAAATTATTATTAAGTATGATTGGGAAAGTTATTATTACGAGTTAAGGTTACTTAAGTTTGGGGCTATAAGAAGATAATCGAGTTACGAAAAAGCTAGGTGGTAGAAGTAGTTACTTGGGTTGTTAAGTAGTGTTGGCAAGTATAATGAGAATAGAATATTAATGTGAGTTAAGTGAATGTTGGCATGAGTTAGGGGACATGAATATAAGGAAGTATGGTGGTGTGAGGTACCTTAAAGAAGATGTGATTTAAAGGTTATATAAGGCATGCAGAATGACATGTCACTAAGGAGTTTCAAGGAATTAAAGGAATAAGAATTTGGTAGAGTAACTATATAGTATGAGACATTTGAGGTAAGTTAGGTGGGAATCATGAAACGTAACCAATGACTTTTGGTGGTGTTTTGGTAACAGAAGACAGAAAAAAAAAGATTGTTATATTTAAAGATATTTGTACGACTATATTGTTATGAAAGGTTGTGTCACAGTGTAATTTCATTAAATGGAAGTCAACCATTCTAAAGGGATTGGTTATTGAGAAGTTGGCATTAGTATTCGTGGTTACGAGGAAACATGAGATGATGGAATTGAGGTATGCTGTTTGGGTATGGACACTGAGGTCACACTTGTATTTTATTATTGTTTACTGGATCAGAAAAAGGTGTTATGTGATGGATAAAAGTTTAATGTTATTATTATTAGAGATGTAGTAATTGATTACTTATGAGATATAAGATACTACTTTTAGGGTTGTCATCTGATTATTCTGTGTAACATCAATGTTATGCATTGTGATCTCGTATAGCGATGTTAAGAAGGTGTAACAAATGGTTGTCAGTTGTTTTTTTTAGTTATGAAGTTGTTATTATATCTTGTCAAGGATGTTGTGCTGGGACAGTGTTTATGAGGCTGTATATAGTCCAATGGATATCTATGTGACTGTTATGTTATGGATTGCGATCCGGTGATGGTAATCTGTGTTGCGATGCAGGTACCTTCGCGTTGCGGTGCGGCTGTTAGTGGCGGTGTTGCGATGCCGTCATCAGTTGTGGTGGAGTAGATGAGATGCATGAGAAACGAGTTTTGAAATATTATGTTCACCCTATCATGAGCTTATGGATTGGTGTATTGTTTTAATACAAATGTTTCCTTTAATACAGATGTTTTAATACAAATGGCCCAGTTCTAATTCCTCCTCCACATACGCCATCTCATTAAACTTCACATAGTAGTTGGTCACCGTCATTTCATCGGTCATGACAAAGAAGTTGAACTCCACCCTCAGATGGGCTTGAACGTGCTCGGGAACAAACTTGTTTCGTAACTCCCTACGGAAATCGACATATAGAATCGCATCGAGCCCCTCTTTGTGGTAGAAGTTACGCAAAGAAACCCACAGCCCAGCCTGATCTTCAAGATAGAAAGCGGCCTGATCAGTTTTGAGGTCATCAGGTTACTTGAGAACATCTAAGATATTCTCCATCTCACGGATTCAGTTTCCCAACTTGCTGGGTGGTTCAGTTCCCCCATACTTTGTTGAGCGGCGACGAGCAAAGACATTACTTAAGGTGCCCGATCAGCCATCACCTCTTTAGCTTTAGCGATATTCTTGAGTGCTCCGTTTACCGTGTATTACTGTTCTAGCAATCTCGCTACTTCCTCGGAGTCATTTCACTAGCCTTCGCTTTGTAAACTGATTGTTTCTTTGGCGGCATCTTTGATCTTCAATAGTAAAACAAACATAAGCACATAGCCTACGGCTCAAACAATATTCGCCTGCCAGTAGAAACACTCGGTCGAGTGACAGGGAATACAATCAACCGAGTCAAATCCACTCGATCGAGTACACCCTGTACTCGGTCGAGTTCTCGACTTCCAGAATGAAACAGAATCTATATCGCAAATGCACTCGGTTGAGCTACTATAGTACTCGACTGAGTCCGGCACACTCGACCGAGTCCCCATAATACTCGATCGAGTATTCCGACTCCAAAATGCACCCCCAAAATGACAGACTACTACACTCGATCGAGTCATGTGACACTTGACCGCGTGCGTGCCACTCGATTGAGTACCCACAATACTCGGTCGAGTGCTGCGATTCCTGAACCTGGCAGAAACTATTATGAAAACCCACTTGGTCGAGCGCTAGAGGCACTCGATTGAATGCACTACACTCGGTCGAGTTCTCTGCACCATTCGGTCGAGTCATGTGACATACGCTCCATATCTTCCAATTTCGATGTAAGCTATAAGTATACGTGATAAAACTCAATACGCATCACATAACGTATACCATCATACAACTATCATACTCCCATCATATAACATCACATAACAACATGCTACCAGCATCAAGTGTATCAACCAAGTATACATCCGCCAACATCACGCAATATACGAACATTCTATGCAACATTAAGCAATAATAAACACAATCATTGCAGCCCTTCTACACCTATCCAAGTGACCAGCTCGATATTGTAAGGGCAATAGTGCGATCATTGGGACGTCTCCCAGATATTTGCGATAGCTCCTAACAATTCCTACCCGGGTTCATTTTATTAGACACCCTATGTTCTTTAGGTTCATTGGTTTTAGGATCCAAAATCGTCGCTCTGTTACCACTTTGTAACACCCTCACTTACCAAGGAGCCTTTAGCGACCTTCCCTAGCAACCAAGGGCACTACAGCCTTGCTTACCCGAGGTAGTACATATCAAAAGAGACCATAAAAGAACATTTGTTAAAGGTATAGAGTTTAATCGGTTACAACTTCCAAAGTCCAAAAAACAAACAACTACATAATCCAAAATAACAACAACGTAAGCTAAAACGTCTATCAACTAAGGTCAGTGGGTGCTATCTGTGACATAGCTATGCGATTACCATCCTCGTCCCATGCGTAAGAATCAATCATAATCACCTGCTAAAGACACTGCTCAACATTCGCCGACAACATCGAATGGATCATAGCAGAACAAAAGAAATAACAAAGGTAACCAAATCAGTACTGCACAACATTAAACAATATACGCAACATAAACAAATGAAACAAAATCATCACCACCATCTCCAACCTCAACTCTACAATCACACACAATGGATTACCCATCGCAACAGGTAATCCGCGCTGCCAGTGAGGGACCGCAGCCAATCCTCACCTAAGCCCCGCTCGATGCACGAGCCAACCTAGTTCCTTAATGTGCACATACCCCTTGTGATGGGAGTCGCAAGGGGCGAATCATGAGGGTGAGATCCATCTCCCAATGGGATCACAATCAACATCACAAATCCATCAACAACCACACCAATCACCAACATCACAATACCCGTCACTATCATCACAATACCAATCATCATCACATCGCAACATTATTACAATCATAACAAAAAAATGACAATAACTGAGTAGGGAAACCCTACGTCGATAGCAACGACAATCCAATCAAAAGCAAGCAACTAGAATCGTTCCTTTATGAAGTCGTCTCCTAAGGCAATTATGAATAGTATTACTATCACAATAATCAATCGCATAACCCCTTAATCCAAAACAGATCTAGGGTTTAGGAAAACATTAAAAATGTAATATAATCAAATGGACAATACTTACAATAGGTGGGAGTGTGTGCACAAGAGAAATCCGACGATCGATCAACCAAAGCTTGCTAAAATGTGATTAGGGTGATTAGGGGAGTGATTATGAGTGAAATAGTGTTTTCTCAAATGTTTCGCGTCGAACAAAATGTTATATAATCACCCCTTAATTACTCTAATCTAACCGCTCAGTTTCCGTAAAATCAAATGACACTCGGTCGAGTGGCACTCGATCGAGTGCTGCCTACTCGGTCGAGTACGTCGCATACTCGGCTGAGTGCACACACTCCAGAAGGTCAATAAATCTATCCCAACAAAACACTCGATCGAGTAGCAAGTACTTGGCCGAGTGCACCCAACACTCGGTCGAGTACTCCCCACTCGATCGAGTTCCTATACATAGAAATACGGAGTATTTCATGTAAGCCGTCTTTTGAAATTTGGTAGCAGACTCTAAAAGTTCTGCTGGTCTAGAAGGTTTTAAGGTGCGTTTGAGACGTTCTTGGGATTTCGTCACGGAAACTGAACTCTTAGCCTCGGTTCCATTTGGGTGGGGTTTGACTGGCCCCCACTCGCTAGGGGGTTAGACTTTCTTCTTTGACAACCTTATCCTACTGACTGCTCAAATGTGAGAGATGCGTATTACTAAGTCTGACCAAGCACAAGTGGTACCTCTAGATCGTGTTAAGGATAGGACCTTGACACACAGGTGGTGAAAGTTTTGATCTTTAAATGGTTTGATAAATTGATAATTAAATTTATGATGCTGTTGGTTTTGGAATATGATTTATCCTTACTCTGATTTTGAGTTTTGTAATTTATCTTTTTTCGTATACTTATCACAGTTTCTTTTTTTCTTAAAACTCAGCTTTTGCTGACGTCGTTTTGTTTTGGGACGTTTCCCTTTCTGGGACCTGTACGTGTCTATTATTTGGGGTACAGTTGATAGGTACTACGTTTGAGATGCTGCATGGGTGCATATTGGATCTAGAAAGTAGTCGGAGTGTGGAAGGATTTTGAATAAAGATCTTCGTCCTAGTTTATTTATACACTCTTATAAGTTTATTAAAATTGGATTTCATTTATTGTTTTGGATTTTGTAAGACTTAAGATTTCCGCTGCATTATTTTATTTAAAAAGCAATTCAGAAATCTATTTTGTATTTATTTTCTATCTCCGTTTTACCTTGCACTTAGTTACTGTGTAGCTAAGTGCAAAGTGACAACTATACAGTAGCTAAGTGCGAAGTGACAACTATGAATTTTCTGTAGCTAGTTTGCCTTTTTTTTTATCACGAAAATTCAGGGCTGTTACAGTTGTATTACATGTGGTTGTGGAGGATGATGGAGGCCATGATGGAGATATGGTTGTGATTATACGGTTTTTAAGGGTAAGACGGTTCGAGAGACCGTCTTAAGCTTGGGTCACCTATTAGAGTTCCCACTCTAATAGGGATGTACACATTAATGGCTTGAGTATGCAGGAACTCGTGTCGCGTCACAACGTCTGGCACGAGTTCGTGTAGCTCCCGGACTCACCACAGATGTGTCTCGACTCCCTAGTACCTTTTTCGGCTTGTGGCCTGGCTGTTTGGTGGCAGTGCCGCAGTGCCGTGATCGAGTTGTGGGTACCGTGAATGTGTCCCTGGTGCCGTTGTAACACCCTAAGAGATTAAGAGGAAAGTTGTCCCACATCGGGAAAATAAGGAGCTTATGAGATGTTTATAAAGGATTCAACTCACCACTTACTAACAAGGCTTTGTGCTTTTGGGATTAAGTGGGAACAAATAATGGGCCCAATGTACACATCCAATCTTATTGGGGTTGAGTTACGATGATGGTGGGTCGGGTTGTTATAAATGATATCGGAGCAAACCTACGAGCATGGGGTAGTGAGCATGTGGTCAGGAGTACCCACTTCACCTACCCGGGGGAGGATTTTGTGCTTGGTTGTGGTCATCTTCGAGGCACAACGAGGGTGTTGTGTTTTTTAAGCGGGGGAGTTTGTAACACCCCAAGAGATTGAGAGGAAAGTTGTTCTACTTGGGGAAAATAAGGAGCTTATGAGATGTTTATAAAAGGATTCCACCCACCACTTAGTAATAATGCCTTGTACTTTTGGGCTTAAGTGAGGACAAGTAATGGGCCCAAAGGTACACATCTCATCTTATTGGGGTTGTGTTATGACGGTGGTGGGTCGGGTTGTTATAATTGGTGTGTTGGTGGTGGACTGACGGTGTTGGAGACTTGTGATTATGCATTTATGTTTGCTTTCATGTTCATACTTATATGTCTTTCCGTGATTAAATGTATTATTGAAACTAATGTTTGTGGTTATGTGTTAACTGTCACCTTCTTTAATTAGGGTGGCCTGCGTTGATCCATATGATAATTTCCGATCATATGGGGAGTAGTTTGATTTACATGTTTATATGTATCACGAACGGGATTCAGACCGCACTACAGACATTGGAGCCGAGTACATGGTTACTTAATAGATGTTTTGACCTGTCAAACGGGTCGGGCGGGCCGGGTTCCGAATCGGGTTCGGGTCGGGTCATACGGGTCACGGGTCGGGCTAGGGCCAGAATACGGGTCAGAAATTATCTCTAACGCCTTTTTTATCGTTTTTTTAATCATTTTTTTTTAATTTCAAAAATATTTAAACTTAGTATTTTAATCATATTCAATATTTACAATAATTATATTGGAATAATTACTAAAATAAAGTTTTTTAATAATTATTTTATTACTTAATATTATAAAAGTTATATAAAATTGACTTATTAATTGTATTTGTAAATTTAAGTAATAAAAATAATAATTTTTTAACTATTTTTGCAAATATAATATATAAATATTTATATTTTAATAAAATTATTGATTTACCTTTAACCCAACGGGTCGACCCGTTCGGGTCGGGTCTTGACCCTAAAATAACGGGTCATTTCGGGTTCGGGTCAAACGGGTCGCCAGGTCGAAATTAACGGGTCTTGACCCTGAAAAAACGGGCCGAGTCGAGTTTTGACAGGTCAAGATGTCATAGACTTAGTCGAGTTGTATTCTATTATTATTATTCATTTATTGTTATTCATGTAATTCATTAAACACATTATTTATAAAATGTTCTGAGATTAGAGTTTTGAAATACTAACTCGGGAAACCGAGATGGTAACACCTTTAACTACCTTGGTCGGGTAATTGGGGATGTTACATAACATGATCTGAGTAGTATTGTAGGTACAATGTTCCGTCTGAATTATTATTGAGTATCTCTTGAGTAAATGTCACAATTTTGCCATATGTAAGAGGATGAAACTCGAAGTAGTATTGTTTGTTTACACCCGTATTCACTACTAATTATATGACGAGTAAATGTACACAACTTTAAGAGGATGAAGAAGTTAAAATCAGTAGAAGAAATAACCATAGCATCGGAGAGAAAAGCGCAACCCTAAAGTCAATTTTAACAGAAAAATGTTTTTACAAGCATTCTCTATCTAATGCTAATAGTGTAGTACATAACATTATCATAATAGAGTATCTATATCTATATTAAAACTATAAAAACCACATGACATCATCCTGGACACGTGTTGACTCCTTAAAAAATTTTCCCGCTCACTCTCTCATGACCCTAAAAACACATTTGCCCTGAGTCTGTAAACAAATCTGCCGTCAATCATCCTGCTTTCTTTCCCATATATATATGATTCTTTCCCATATTAATCATATTCAACCAATATAATATGAAACTAAACAAATACTTTTGATTGATTATGAAAACTTATTTTTCCTTGACATAATAGTCACGTTAGGAATTCAATATTTTCTGATAATTATTTTCAAGAATTATTTTGCTATATCGATGTCAATTTGGAGAAAGTTCTTCCCATAAGTCTAAAGTTTTTTTTTTTGTATGCATTTTTTGCTGTTATTTTTTCTTCTGCTTGATCTTCTAATAGTTTTTTTCTTAATTTTATTAATGATTATTTCTACGCTTTACTGATTTGCTTGATGCCATTCATTTGTTAATTGAATTTTTACTGTACATCTTTTATGAAAATTAGTTCATTATTTTGAGATCTCTTGAAGTCTTTATAAAATGAATAATTCTTAAGCAATTGAAGTTACTACTTCGTATATACAGGATGTCGACAAAATAAAGTACTAGGTTGCACAACTCAAGCTAAATGAAGTCTATCAAATGTGCTTATTGATTTTTTCTTCTACTGCTGTTTGTTTGTGGATATCTCTCATGTAGTGCAATCTCAACTCTCAACAATGTTATCTTTTTGGATCTAATCTAGACAGTTCGAAGTAAATTTGGCCAAATGAAACTATGAATTCATTACTAATAATAATAATAATAATAATAATAATAATAATAATAATAATAGACTCCAATAAAATTCACAGGCAAGATATACTTAGCCACATAATTTGTTGCCCATTTGTTGAGTGTTCTACCCCGATTTTCCAGTTGATACGGATGTTTGTTTGTAAATGTAAATGTACTGGCACATAAAAAATCAAAGAAAGCGCTTAATACACGTAACCTTTCAATGTCTATCAAGTGATACGGGTGCTTAAAACCCGACATACTACACGTGTCTTAGTGTGTAATGAGTGATCTATGAATTGATTGGATTTTTCAAGTTTTAGGTTGTCTCCTTTCATTCTTAATTAGTTAATCATATGCAAAAATTGATTTATTTTACCTTAAACTAGGATTATTGAGGTTTTCATTGAGGCTATGACTCTATGAAAGGAGGCTTCATCTTATATTTTATTCGGAAATTTATTTTGGTAAAAATGAAAGTTTCTAATAAGTCGTTCATAGTTGAAAAATTGATGTCGAAAAGACTTGGACTATTGCATTTGGAATTTTAGCGGCACTAAACTTTTTTTTTTTTTTTTAATATTTTAGATAGCTTTAATGAATTTTTTCTTGGCAAATCCTGAGTATTCTTTCATATGCTCATTTGTTACGAATTTACGATACTTAATTCGGTTTAACGTTGGTTTGCTTAACAATTATATCTATCACTGCGTATTTACTTATAGTTTATTAAAAACCAAAAGCCTTGAGTTAGTTCTCCCTACCATTCGATGATTAGAGTTCAACTACTAACTATAAATTTCCCTTGTTATGTAATGAGTAAGGGCTTATACAAATATGGTGGAGGAAGGACCAAGGAGGATAATGGGGCTCATACAAATTGGAGGTGCTTCAGAAGGGGGATTAATTAAAACCAATTGAAATCATTGAGTTATCATCAAGAAGGAGATTAATTAAAGGGGACTTACGAGTGCAACTCCTTCCCAATAACGTAATTCGTATATGAGAAATACATTCATTCGATTTGTTTTTCAAATACCCAAGTCAAGGATTTTGAGTCATTTATGTAGGATGTTGTACATCCAAACTAACACAATATCGTAAATAAAATTTTATAGTAGGAAGCTAATGTAGCAATACGAACTAGTTTTTATGCCCGTAAAATTCACGGGTGCGTTTGAGTTTAATTATGTAAACTCACGCATAACTATAACTTTATTAATTTGGATCATGTTGACAACTTATTGTATACAATGACAAGCAG
>JAOWBH010142956.1:0-13128 GCA_028566215.1 Silene coronaria | reverse complement strand
CTACCAGGTAGATCAATGAAAACATTTGATCGGGTAAAACAAAAATATAATCATGATAAATATTGTCTAATCACACTAATTTAAGCTAACACTACCTCAGCTAGACTCGCTGGAATCAGACTCGCTGGAATCAAACTCGCAGGAGGCCAGCTTTAATCGAACACCTCGCGAGCAATCTCGTCTTATTATCAGTTTATCTCTCTCCAACAAAGTGTTGTATAGGAACGTCCGCTTCACGCAATCACACTCTCCATATTTTTTCTATTTCCTCCTCTTCAGTTCTTTCATCTGTCTACTTTTTCTTAAATCTTTTTATCACAAAAATATTACTAGTAGTAAAATCTTCTCTTAGATGCTCTCCTAAAATCTTACATTCCCTTACCCTTTTCAACTCAATATTCATTCACCATCAATCTTATTCATTTTCCCTGATCTCTTTCTTTTTTCCTCTACAATTCTCCAATTTATATTCGTATTGCACTTTTACTATAACAAATTAATAAAATTAACCAATGTTTTAATGGAATTTGAACTGGGTTTTGTCTCTTTAGTGCTATTTCATTGATTAGGACATAAAAATTGATGGGTGTTTTATGAATATGCCAGTTTAAGGTTAGATTTCCGCTCCTTTATACTTTTAATCTAGTAATGATTTGAGTTTATTTGATTTATTTGATGAATATGAGACGGTCTTACACCCGAGACTAACTTAAACCCGTTACGTATTCCTCATTTAATTATTCGATTAATGACTTAGTGTGACACATACAAGTATTTGAAGTATACGACTGTCTCATGTAAGTTTTCGTGTATATGATTAGATATTCATCTGTTGAATCCTTTATAATCCTAGATCTGGTTGTTTTGGATGTTACAACACTTCTATTCTGATTTTTGTTGTCATATAATGAATATTTCTTCCTTCTTATCAATCATTTGTTTACGTTTTTTATTCTTTGTGAGCGGTATTTTAATCAAAGGTAAATAAGAACGGAGTACTCATCTTTTGGTACTATACTTGCTGCTTGTTCTAAGCTCAAATATTGAGTAACTTCATGAATGTAATGTGAGATTGCAAAAGAATTTAAAGATCATGCATGTCTTGATGGGATGCAGTTTGTCTCTCTTAAAGACTGACATATCCGTCTTAGGAGTAAAGCAGGTCAAATAACACCCAACTTGGATAGATAGGACAAGATTTTTGCTATAATCTCTAAGCATTTTGTTTTTGACCCGTTTAAAGTATAAGACGGATCACAATTCTTCGTCTTAAATAAGAGTTTGTGGGAAAGAGATGTTAGTGGAATTAAGTTTATGATTTTGATTCATCATTCTGAAGAAGATAAAAGTGAGATTTTGTAGGATTGGTTTCGAATAATTCTGACTATAGAGTGAGCTGTGATTAGTTTCTTTGTTTAACTAGAAGCCTGCTGTGATTAGTTTCTTTGTTTAACTAGAAGCCTGGAGTATATAGGTATTAAATACTCAAAAGATGGAGGAACTATTATATTAATGTTGATGGTATTTTTAATTTGGTGTTGTTTTCGGAAATGGATCCTCTCCAGTACCTATCAATGTGTAGAATTTAATTTGGTGAGAAAGTTGACGGTCTAGGTTTAACTACATTGTGTAAACATTGAGGTGTCTTAGATAAATTTGTCACTCTCGGTTCTGTCTCTGGCGAAAACCTGATCTTTACTAGTGTTGTAATGTATCCTAACAAGTAGGTAATGGGAAGGGTCTAGGGAGGGAACAGAGAGGATCGCCCACTTGGCCTTTTCTAATGCCTTCAATTGAGGAATCGAGATGTTTGAGCTATTGTTGATATTCAAACTTGTTTATGGTTTGATTGATGTTTTCATGTCCCAAAAATTTGCTTTAATCTGTCGTTCGCCGTATGAAATTTGATAGAACCGGTATAGGTTTTTGCATTTTTTTCATATGTTATCTTGGTCTAAAACTCAGTGGCTATTTTCCCTTTTGCCTCGTTTTTTGGCAGATAGTCCATTTGGTAGTGTGAATCTTTTGCGGAATACTGTGAGTTATGGGCCGTGGTAAGACAAAAGCCAAGAAGTTGACAGTTCCCAGCAAAGGGGATACAGGTAGTGGTGAGGAGGAGAAGATTCCTGCTCAAAAGAGGAGGGGAAGGCCGCTAAAGCCATTGAAGAACGAGATCATTGATGATGATGTAAGCAAAATGGAAGAAGACGATAGCGATGACAAGGATCCAAGTATCACAGACGTCTTAGAGAACGGTAAGAAACGAAGACGGAACTCTCCAGCAAAGGAAAAGCAGAGTCCAGTGAAGGAGGAAAATGACAGTGGAGTGTCATTAGTTCCCGATGTGTCCACCAAGCCAAGCGGGTTTCGACATATAGGTAGCCGAAGGAAAAACAAGCCTCGTCGGGCAGCTGAAGTTGGGGTTGAATGCTGGTAACCGAACGAGCAATTGCTAGGTAGGTATCGTGTCGAGGAGCTATCATATCATGACTTGCAGGCTTATCGCATTTTTTCAAACTTTAGCTAACATGTGATGCTTCTTTTTACTTGCCTGTTTTAAAATTCGTATGATCATATTCCCTTTGTCCCGATCATTTGTTTACATTTGATTAAAATACCCCTCACAAATAATATATAGATAAACAAATGAACAGAACAGAGGGATTATTTGATTCTCCTGTGCATCCAATCATGCTGGTTGTAATTTTTGACAATGGATATGTCATATGATAGGTGACACTAGCAATCAATGAGCTGCAACTTTGATTTTCTGCTTCATCAATTGCATTGATTGTAATTTCTACTTTTATAGTTTTTGTTGTTTAGCTCAGACTCAGATACCACACGGTTCTGAACGTCTAACACAGTTATTTTGTGAAAAAGTTCAGTGTCCTTGCCTGTAGTAAAGTGTCGGAATGTCATGTCATGTCATATTGGAAGTGTAAAAGTAACAGCTTCATTCAAATCTTGTTCTGAACGTCTAACACAGCCATATTGTGAAAAAGTTCAAATGTCCTTGGCCTGTAGTAAAGTGTCGGAATGTCATGTCATATCGAAAGAGTAAATAAAAGTAACAGCTCCATTCAAGTCCAAGAATCTTCAAGCAAATACAGTAACTTTTGTAGAGGGGTACCTTTACCAATTACCAAATCTACCTCGACCCCTTGATTGTGTTGATTCTGAATTTGTGATGTAATTTTATTCCGTTCCTATTGAAATATACTACTATCGGAGTTTATGTTTTTTTGTTTACATCTCACTGGCTTCGCTTTTGACCATTTTGTTGCCAATGTTTTTTCCTGAAAAAACTAGTCCATCTTTGATTTGTCGAAGAAAGTCAAGAGAAGCTGTAATGTTACCCTTGATGTTGGGATTTTGTTGCCGGTGTTATTTTCTACCCCTCTTTTTTCTTTGGCCAAATTTAATCTCTTAAATCTCTTAAATCCCAGATGTTTCTCAGGGTTTTATTATTGACTTTTTGGTATTGCTTACAAGCTAAATTATGATTTGTACCTTTTGTCGCTATAATCATTTTCATATTGATTTTTGCCCGAGTTCTGATGTCGTCGCCAAAAATATACGGTAGCTATAAACTTTGGCTAAAATTGTAGAACTCCTCGGGGAAAAATGTGTAAAATAAAAGAAACTTGAGCGATCCTACTTTTTCTCGATTTAATATTAGTGTTTTTCAATCCAATTATACAAATTTCGGGCAAAAAAAGATGCATAAAAGGTTGATCTGTTAAAATCAATCCGGCTCGAAAAAGATTACTAGACCCAAAATGGACTGGAATTGCAGATGCCGAAGTTGACCGGACACGGCCGGTACTTGGCCTTAGCTTTGTTGACTGACCCATAATTGATCCGCCTCAAAAACTGCTCCACTCAAAAATTACCCTAACTCTAATTGTCTCAAAATGACTAAAATAACTAATTTGGAATCTCAATTACTAGCATTTCAATAAAATTAACGAATAAACCCTTTCTTGATCCGACAGACCCGATCTACTTACCATGTCTACAACTAGACCCCGCAAAATTGGCCAACCCGAATTCAAGACCCGATCATGACCCGTCCTAGTATAACACGTCCGAATTTTTATTGTTGCAAACTGATTACTATCTATAAATAAGTTGATAATAGTTGACACGAAATGATGCGGCACGACTTGTAATTGACCTGGCCCGATTCCGATCCGGTTAACCCACCAGGAGCATTTAAGTTGGGCTTGGATAGAGAAGAATACAACAAAAACAAGAAAAGCCCAAAGAGAAGAAGAACAAGCTCAATCAAAATTCACAAAACAAATTACTCCTCCTCCATTATCTTGGACAATAAGATTAGTCCAATAAAGCAGTAGTTAATAATCAGGTGGAGGTGAAGAGAGAAGAACCGGAAAAAATTGTTGCAGAATTGCAATTCCAGATTACAGTAATGTCGCAAAATCCAGAGAAAATCGATTCGGATGTGCTCGCTTCAGCACGACAAGCTTGTTACAAGGCTCGCGACGCGTTCTACTCTTGTATCGAAACTCACGCTAACGATAAATCCTCAGAAAGCGGTTGCGTCGGTCTTCTTTATCCTTGTAAGTGCAAGAATTCTAGGGTTGATTACGAGAAGAATTGTCGTCCGTCTTGGGTACGTATTTCATTGTCTCCGTCTCCGTCATTTGCTTACCTTTTCTATTATTCATTGTATTCCTTTCCGTTTCAATTATTTCGGTCTCCGTCTCCGTCATTTGTTTAGCTATTCTATTTTAGTCTCAGTGTTTCGGTCATTGCTCTTTTTCTTTTAATTTAATGTATTTCATTCCGTCTCAATTATTTGTTTACCTATACGGCGCATAAATAATGAAAAGTTAAAATAAATGATTGAGGCGGAAAGAGTAGTGGATTTTGATTTTGATTGAATTTTAATTTTGATGTTACAGGTGAAGCATTTTGACAGGCAGTATTGCGCGAAGAAGAGAGGTCAGAGGTTGTTAGATGATAATGAGATGAGGAGAGGTCCGCTAACTCTTCCACAGCCTTACACCTTCAAGGAAGCGTCGCCGTCGACTTGAGAGTTTGAATCGGTTTTAAGCTGGATATGAGATCTGTTTTCTTGTTATGTGGATCATCTAATGATAGTTATAATAACTACTGAGTATATCTTAAGGTTGACACGGTTTTAAGTGAGACTAACTGTGATTCGTGTTATGGATAGTAGTAGTACATGCTTCGTAGCTACTGGTGTTCTTTCATGAATGTGATGGTGTTACTCGCTGTCTGACTTGGAGTTTACCGTGTTTGCAACCGAATTTGTTTGTTTATAAGTAATGATCAGTGGAAGAATTTTGTTATTTCGTTGCGTTCTTTTGTTGTTTGTCGAATTTTATCTGCCTTCTACCCCCGCCTTTAACTCTTAAAGTAGGATTAGGTGGTGTTATATAATGGTATCTAGCTCTAGTGGCGTAGAGCTCAAACTATTAAGCAATGGCCTCCTGCTCTCTCTTACGTTTGTGTGTGTTTACACCAGTCGTAATCCATGTCATTTCTAAGTTGTTTTGAGTGAACGTTTTGTTATTGCTGTATTATTTAGTTATCTATTTGTTAATTCTTATCTGCCTTTCCCCCCGCATTTAAGTAGGATGAGGTGGTTGGTCGGATAGTATCTAGTTTTGGTGGCATAGAGCACAATCTATCTAGCAGTTGCCCCACAGTCACTGCTCTCTCGTATAATGTGTGTTGATGCCAGTCTTAATCCAGTGGATTTACATATAGAACTATAGAAGAGCCGTTAGTCTGTTACTCTATACCAACGGTGGAGTCTGTAATCTGTGGTTTGAGATATACATCTTGATTAAGGATGGCCTCGTCGATTCGTCGTTCTATTTGGTCAGTTATCCTGACTTTCTGCTCTACTGTTCCAAGAAAAGCATAAAGTAATAACATATGGCATCTGCTGTTGTCTTTTTCTATTTCAGTAAAATGGAAGAATGTTTGACAGTTTGTTCCACTGTTTGATTTGTTATCTTCTACCTGAGAGGTTTTGTGCCTATATCTCAGGAGGTGGTGCCCTTGCAGGCGGCACTAGTTGTGCCACGAGTTTCCTGGTTTCATTCAGGAAGAGTGCTGTTATAGGATTTCTTTCTCATGTGTATGATGTAGGATCGTTACACTAAACCCATTTTCTTTCTCGGTCGTTTGGCTAAGATCAATGGTGTAAGTAGGATGTTTGAGTGTGCCTGCGTTTTAATTTTGTAAGTCACAGTTGCGGTGATGTAGATACCCCACAGGTGGTCATACTTACTTATGTTATGTGTCTGGACTTTGGAGAGCCAATCTCATCTAATGTGATTCAACTCTAGAGTGCTGTTATCTGATGATAGTTATAATAACTACTCCGTATATCTTGAGGTTAAGACAGTTTTAAGTGAGACTAACTGTTATAGTGTTACGCATTTATAGATAGTAAGTAGTACATGCTTCGTCGCTACCAGTGTTCTTTAAAGAATGCAATAGTGTTACGCATTCACTGTCAAACTTGAAGTTTCCCAAGTTCGCAAGCAAATTTGTTTGTTTCTAAGTAGTGATCACTGAAAAGTGTTTGTTCTTTTGCTGCATTCTTTTGTTGTTTGTCGAATATTATCTGACTCTTACCCCCCGCATTTATGTAGGATAAGGTGGTTGGTATGATGGTATCTAACTCTAGTGGCGTAGAGCACAATCTATTAAGCAATTGCCTCCTGCTCTCTCTTATATTTATGTGTGTTTATACCAGTCGGAATCCATTTGATTTCTAACTCGTGTTCAGTGAACGTGCTGTTACTGCTGTATTATTTTTCTGTTTGTTCCACTATTTGATTTGCTATCTTCTACCTGAGAGGTTATGTGACTATATCTCAGGAGGTGGCGCCCGTACAGGCGCCACTAGTCGTGCCACGAATTTGCTGATTTATTTCAGGAAGAGTGCTCACGTGTACGGTGTAAGATGGTATACTACCCATTTTCATTCTTTGCCTTTTGGCTAAGATAAGATCAATGGTGTAAAATAGGATGTATGCGTGTGCCTGCGTTATGCTTTTTAATTTTCTGCCTCAAAACAGTTGTAGTCATGGTTTGTTATGCGTCTGGAGAGCCAATCACTTGTACTATGAATAGAGGTTTCTGCATTCGTTTGAGTGAATCAGTATTAGGTACAATGTGACGATGTGAGGAGGTGATGGAACTTCGCTTTGTGGAGGGTTATGGAACTCAACATTATGCGTCAGTAGAGCCTGACTTCTAATCTGGTGTTTTAAGGGATGGGGAGGGACTTTGAAAGTAGAAGGGGGTTTTTCTAGGACGGTGCTTCACCCTTTCGCAGTTTTATGGTGTTCTCTTCTGATTGATGAGTGTTCGCCGTTCTTTTTTGAGGAGCTCATACAGATTATATGACTTTTTATAGGTGTTGCACATTTTATTAATATCGTCGACCTTGTGAGTTGTGACCTAGTATTTCTGTCTTTATCCCTACGCTTCTCTCCTTAACTCAAGTGATAAGAGATCTTTTACTCCAAACATGAAGTTGGGGGTTCAATTCGAAAACTCGTAGCATTCAAGTTGCCCAAATTTGGAACCC
Organism: Silene coronaria; assembly: GCA_028566215.1. Taxonomy (NCBI): domain Eukaryota; kingdom Viridiplantae; phylum Streptophyta; class Magnoliopsida; order Caryophyllales; family Caryophyllaceae; genus Silene; species Silene coronaria. The sequence continues at coordinate 5,525 of JAOWBH010142956.1, read as the reverse complement.
AGTTGCATTATAAGTCAGATCTAACGATGTAACTTGAGAGTTTACTGAGATTCGATATAATAAAATCTACTCTGTAGGAACTTAAATTCATGTGAATTGCAAAATGGGCATATTGTTTGGTTACCCCAAAAAGTTGGAATGCAATATTTGCTAATTCACATGAATTCTAAAATCACGTGTTTTATGACTTTTTAGGCAATATAAATTCCTACATGCAACCAAACGACCCCTTACTTTATTTTGTGAGAGAAAATAAAGCAGATGAAAATTATTGACTGGATGGGAGAGGATGAATTAACTTGGAAAATGTTATTGAGTTTAGCGATCTGATATTCTGGGCTTCTAGCGTAGCAATAAAATTGATAAAATCACGCAATGATAACTCGAGTTTTATTCAATAATGGTAACAATAACAAGACTACAACATAGATCAAAAGTACACAAAACAAGTATTTTAAACAAAGGCAAACAAATAATTGGGATGGAAACCATATCTTGACTAGTGCATTAAGCAATCAACAAGTGGTATCGTAATAACCGGAGGGAGCGCAAATGCTTTCGGTGGTACTGAAGAGATCGCGTTGGCAAGTACAAGTCCCGCAACATTCAGCATTGCTGAGGCAAGTTGTACCAAGCTCGATACAGGTAAGGGGTCGGATGTACGCATCATCATCAAGCATTCTGTTTGAGAGAAGATTAAATTGACGAGTAGCAATAACGGGTTTGAGTGTGGTGGCTAACACTACAATGGCCATCAAAGTAATCATCTTCATATTCTTGTTCATCTCCATTTCAATTACTACCAAACTTGCAGAATTGGATCTGTTGTAATTTAGAATTTAGATTCATGTTTGTTTGTGTGGTGTACATGCCACGTTTTTGACTTTTTTTTTATATAGTCATGGCTTATCACAAACTTGCCAGCTACTCAAGTTATTATATTATAAAAAAAAACAAAAAAAATGCAATCAAAGCTAAAGGGTCAAATAGTGTGAGTACTAAAATATACGAGCACTTGTGATGATTTGGATCCACATCCATACAGTTTTCTTGTGGGGTATAGTGGTATACCATCCGATTTGGCCGGGAAGAACATTAGGACGGTAAAATTACCACTCATGAGCTTTAAAACTGTTACATTACCAAACTCAAACACATGACCTCTAGTTAAGCAAAAATAACCCTTACCGGCCACATCCACATAGTTCATAGTTGGAAAACATCTAGTATTGGAATGAACACCAAAGAAAAATATAGTGAATTGACGTGTAAGAGAGTATTTTTCTTCAGTATTGCGCCATTTTAAAAACACAAATTCTCATTTGTGTTGGACAGTATCCATCAGAAGCTCGTAACGGGTCAAATAAAACCCAAATAAATGGATAAAGATAACACATTTGCAACTCCCTAGGCACTTTATGTTTATCTTATCTACCCAAGTGGGTGATATTTGACCTCTCACAAACTTGTGACGGATATACCCGTCACAAGGGCGAGTTATTGTTTTAAAAATGGGTTAAATCATAAGAAAAGAAGTGAGTAATAATATAGAATTGGAGAATACTATTGTGCCATTTCAGGATCCGACCACATCAAAGAAGAAAAATTGTTTTGAAAAATATTTGACATAAGTTAGATGACTGGAGATCGGGATGAGTGCAATGGAGTTCAATTCTAAAACCAATTGGCAATAAAATTAGCTTCTCATTGTAATTGTTCAAGTCTGTTGTGGCTTGTCGCTAGTCGATAAGAAAAACTGTAATTCATTTCTTCATTTAAGCTCGGGACACACAGCCAAGAGCTTAGTGTCGTAAAATATACATGGTAATAAAAGACAAGGTAAAGAACTGGAAGGGTGGAGAAAGCAAGAAAGGCAGGCAGAACCGCCTACCCCTCGCAGTGAATAGAGCTACAATAAGCCAACTTATTTACAACTTCCACAGGCTATTTTATTTTTTTACTTCCGTTTCGTTTCTCTCTGAGGCCTCTTTACAGCTTGTGTACTGGATCTGCAACCATTTGTATCCGTTAAAGGTCTAACCTGATGCTGATACTATACATGTTGAAATTCACAATCACTTGTGTCCCCCCGATATGGGGCCTTTACCATGTTGTACTGGCTACTAGTCGCCCTGCACTTTGCTGCAGCAAAGAGTATCTTAAAACTGCATATGAACTTGAAAGCGGTTCTGCGAAAATGCACTCCGTCAACATACATAAATACAGAGTATCACTTCCACCCCAGAACATGTCCCAGCATCACGGGCTCTGTCCAAGTGTACTGCCAAATGAAGCAACAGTAAGACTCGAGGCAAGAACAAATAATGGGATCATATGATACGTACCTTACCTAGCAGGGGCATTGCTTCTCACTTCAGTGACCTCTTTTACGTTGCTAGCCTCTGATTTTCTAAATCTTTCTCTTTTTTCTTTTCAAGCTCTAGTTGCTTACGGTTCTCCTCATGAGCTCGACTGAACATTGTCGTGAAGTTGAGTAAAGTTCCAACAACTACCAACATACAATGATACAAGTAATTAGAGGAAGCTATAGGGCAACAAAGCCAACAACCACTTTCCACAAACTATAAACTTCTTCCAAGTTTTCAGTGATAAAGCAAACTGTTTTACATCTTCATACAATATTGTTCAGTACCCCTTGTAGCAGTTGTCAAAAAGGGCCGTGTTCCTGATAGATTTTAAGCTTGGGAATCATTACTGTGACAAAACTACAAACTTGGCATTGTAAAGCATTTCAAACAAGCTTCACATTCACGTTTCCTAAATTTTTGAAGGTGATGAAAAAAATACCTTGCTCAAATGGGCAACGAGATGGATCTTCTCCAAAGTACACAATTAAAGCGTCAACGTTTCTTCCCTGCGAAGCATTTTGTACAACTAGAGTTGTTGAGCTCAGAGATGAGCAACGTGACACAACCGATATTTTTTTATCCAGAATGTAATGAAGGAATAAAAAAGAATTAATCAAATTGCTAATAAAGCGTAATTGACGTACAACGCTGGAATAAAGCAATGCCAACGAGCGCACTTCTGCCTCGGCAAAACACAGGAACTCCTTCAATTTCTACACAATGGATGAAAAATAAACATGAATAAACCTAAAGTGAAGACATTGTACATGACAATGGATGAAAAATAAGCATGAATAAACCTAAAGTGAAGACATTGTACATGACAAAGACAAATGGCCGTTCTATGTTATTAACTTAATAAACCGGTCTCATGGCCCATTTCATTCGAACAATGTTCTGAGTTTAAATAATTTAACGACATTCTTCTCAAACGATGTTTCAGAATTAATTTTACATCAAGCTTATTATTGTTATTTCCAGTCTGATAGAAAAAATCATACAGTACTGTTCAAGAAAGACACACATGAACTAGACAAGAATCCTAGCTACAAAATACAAATGATTTCAACTACTTGAGAGAGTAGAAATAATTATCTTTGGAAGCATTTCACCAAAATGGGTTCAAAAGTCTCTCTCCAAGCACAGGATACATTCCAGTCATGCTAATAAATTCCCTTCCTCCAAATTACTACAAGAAGACAAAACTCAGGGGCTGCCTTAATCGACCAGTACTCAAAAGTCCAATATGCACTATGCTCTTAATAGAGTAGAGGAATCAGGATTTTAAGCAAACACTAGGACACAAATACGCTTGAACCAATATTGCGATTCCTTGAAGGAACACCGATGGGGAGGCAGAAGAATTATGCTCACAAGCCACCACCACCACATACAGTTCTAGAGAAGCTTCCCCTCGGATTTAGAACTTTTAAAGACTATGAGTACTAAGTAATGCCATGGTTTCTATGTAGGAGAAACATATCTCATACTGCAGACACATCTAAATAGAATATAGATGGCCGTCTTAAAGTCACAGGCATGCTTTATAACTGAACCATCCTGATGGCATATCACTGGTTTCTTACTGGTCATGCCATCTCTAGGACCAATTATGTATCATAACTTAAAAGCCTTCTCTGGCTTACTCCTGCCAAACTCAAATGCCTTGGTAATGACACCTGATGATGTTTACTTGGAAGTCCAAGGTAAGTAAGCCCTAGCATACTCTGAGACATTACCAAAAAGATTATTCCTCAATAACTCCCTTTCAAGAGGACATGTTTCTTGCCTCTAAAATATTTATATTAACTTCCTTCTTTCTTCATCCAATATGTTATTTTCAAAGTTGCTATAGCTCACTTGAAGACTCAGTTTTAGAGAGCTGCATGATACCATCATCAATCCATCTCAACATTAGAAATGCTGTGGTGAGGTAATGGGCATCTTGCTTGTCAGAAAACATTAGAAATGCTGTGAAGTTTCTTGTAACAAAAAAGGATTTTACTAACACTATCTAAGGTTGTTTTGGATCTTAATACACACATTATCAAGCTTCTAGGTAAGCTGATAACAAACTGATTTCATTCTCTCACAGACTAAGTAGCCAAGTGGTTCGCAGTTTAATTAAGGGATAAATTCAACTGGAGCTTGTCAAACTCATTGCTCAACAACTACCAATACTATGAATACTCTCAATCCCACCCTGATGATCTCATAACATCCGCCCTAGTCTTCCTCTTAAAAAGCCCTCACTTTCTCTCTCCTCTTTTTTTCTTACTAAAAACTTTTGCGGGCAGCAATGGTCTATTTGTAGAATAGTTATAGTCAGGAAGAACATAGATAGAGCATTCAGCCATGGTATTACGTACTGACTAATACTAGACGTCTACACCTTGTAGTATAAGCTTCATTAATGAGTTATCCAATGCTCACACAAATTCTGTGAGGTCATCCCCAAAGTACCAGTCACCAATCTGAAGTAAAGTGTAACTTCCATTCGAGTTTGAAACCTCATAATAAGATTATGAACCCCAAAATAACCCATCACTATCCATGAATCTTCCCTTTATAAGGTGTACATGTGTTGGGTTAATGATAAAGCTATAAATATTGGCAAAGTAGTAACATAAGTCCCACTTAGGCGTTGGCATGTCATTTAGACCATAAATATTTATGATTGTTCTATATACACGACTGAGACCTCCAGCACTCCATGACACACATTAATCAACAATACTAATGCGCTGCTGTATTTCATTGCGGGTCTACATAAGAGCACAGATTCGTTAAGCTTAAGCAGTGAACTATACCAGTGCACGTTTGACATGTAGTTATGAACTTAAGACTTTATGAGTTATGTATTTTTGATGGTATGTGTAGGAGATTATAATGAGCGAGTAGATGCGTCTTGTATAACATGTACCCTAAGTGCACCAAGTAGGCATTGTTATTTGTGCAATAAACTAGGTTTCAGCTGAATCGGAGTAACATAAGATAAACTGGAACAGTTAATTTACGGTTCAATGTTGCAGTTGTGGCAGTATACATGTTCAAGTTATTAATATTCCAGCACATATTTCCTGTTAAGAATATTACGTATATAATCTCAGATATATTATATCTTAGCACATAATCTTCATAATGTAATCTTTGCAT